>QANZ01053478.1:152583-211058 GCA_003254925.1 Chamaecrista fasciculata | reverse complement strand
TTTTTTTTTTTTGTTATCTCCGATTTTTATTATTCCGTGACGTATGATATCGTAGAGTGATGGTAAAATACTGAACTGCGTTTGGGTGATTAATTGATTATTATTCAGGAAATATATGCAATTAAGAAAAGGTGAAGTCCAATCAAAAGTAGCACAAGCACGCAGTAGATGGTCCAATTTGTGAATGATGAGACGTCTTAACAAAATTAGGACAACTTTTCATTTTCCTATATCAATTCAATGCATAGAATTTTAAGTCAAATTAAAATAAGAAGAATTTTATTTTCCAAAATAATATTATATGGTAAATCGAAAGGTGATCGAGTAATGCTACAAAGTTTACGGTTGCCTTAGCATAGGACTTTTTTGTTTCTTTATCTCTCTTCTCTTTTGCTACTCCATTTTTATTTCTGTCTTTTAAATTCAAATTTGTAGGAAAACGTGTAAATTTTAAAAAGAAAAAATCATTAGCTCTATCTATTTGTTTATATATATATATATATATATATCTTTCTATTATGAAATATATAAAATATGAATGCTTAAAGTAGAGAGAAAAGTAGGAGGAGAGACAAATTCTATTATTCAAGTTATCTACAACCTTTACATCAACTCCTAAAGCCTCTATTTATAGGCTAAAAGATCTCAAGGGGAAATGTACCTAATGAATTCATAGACTCATATCATGTACACAAGAAACTAAAGATCATCAACTTAATTACAAAGGACATTACAAACTTCTATACATGGAGATATGCAAAGACACTTGTGAATATTCACAAATACTAATTATTTATAACACTTCCCCTTGAATATTCACAATTTGTGTTGATACGCATTACAAGCTGCCTCATTAAAAACCTTGCCAGGAAAACTCAGTGGGACAAAATCATGGCGAAGGGAAAAAGAGTACAACGCGTATCTCCCCCTCATTATTACATCGCTGAAGATCTTTTAATCAACGAATTCTAATTTGATGAGCCAACTTCTCAAATGTTGCAATAGGCAATGTCTTTATGAATAGATTTGCTAAAATTATCACTTGATCGAACTTGTTGGATTTGTATGTCGCTTGGGTGAACTATATTTCGTTCTATCTCCTTTGATGTATCATTCCTTTAGCTGAACTATACATGTCATATGTATCTTCTAGATGTGTTGAATTAGTAGAGTCAACTAAAAACAATTTTGATTTGCCTTATGCATTAACTATTAGGATGAGATAAGTAACTAGCATCTACATTACCAACAAATGGTGAACTAAATTTAATGAAATAATATAAACCTTCAACAACTATTCTTCTAAGATATTTTAAAATATATTTTTTCATTCAATTTATTAATGAAGAAGTATATATTGCTAGCAAGTGTACCGAAAACATTAATACCTTATAAGATTAAAATATGATACTAGCAGACCAAAGTTTTTCATCTTTCTTTGAGACTAAAAAGGATATCGTATCACTTCAAGTGATCAATTTAACCATCATGGATGCACCTCCTGTCCTTGCAAAATTATCTTAATACATTTTCTATGAATAATAACCTCACTATAATAATGTTTAATTTGTAAGATGAGACAAAATATACTATATTTTAAGCTCTTCAGGAGTTTCAATCATAAAATATATACAACATTGATCACACATTTTGATCCATATCTCTTTATGACAATATATAGACAAATTGGATCATTTTTTTATATATCATTTTTGTTAACTTTTAACTAATATTTCTAGAGACAATTGTACCACATATGTCTAGATATTTTCCAACCCATGTAGGAATTTTATTTATCTTTATTAGACAAGAGATCTGACATGCCTTTTATAATTTGAATCCTTCAGGGATTTTTATATAAATTTGATTATCCAATGAGCCATACGAATAGACTTTAACCATATATCACGATTTTCATACACTGTCAGACTAATAAAATATTAAAGGGGATTGCATCCACCGCAAGAGAATATATTTCCAAATAATCAATGCTAGACCTTTGAGGAAAAATATATATATATATATACAATACAATCAAATGGTATATATAATTATTCTACAACAACATTTATTAGACACATATCAAAGTTTTTTATAAACAACCAAATTAATCAGATATTAAAAATAATTGCATCTACCACGGGAGAATTCGTCTCCTCATTATAAATTTCTAATATTGTACCTAAACAATTTCAATTTTCTCATTTCTTTTCACACAAACTTATTAATATTCAATTGACTTTACACTATCATATATTTGGACTACAGGTCCAAAAATTTGACAAATTTCGCGAGTGAGTTTAACTCAACTTGGATCCTTTCTTTCTAGTTTGGCCAATTTTTATGTCAATGCTCTTCGACGAATTGTTATTCATGATCCTCATTTTTATAATTTGTAGCGCTACATTATATATGTAAATACTTTGTCGACAATATTTTCATATCGGTTCCATACTTTTCCAATAATAAACATATCAAGATCTCATTATTTGCTTCACTTTCATGTACCTGAATCCCTTCTGAAGATTTTTCATTCATTATGCCTTCCTTTATTATTTAAAACATATATTTCCTCGATTAGACCATCTTCTTCATATGCTCCTTTTATTTTTCGAGGATTTTTATTTTTGGAACCGATCACGCTTCAAGCATGTTATATATTTATTTATAGAATTTCTTTGTCCTTCAGGGACCTCAATATATATTGGAGCATTTTAAGCTAGAATATATGACTTTGTCATTTCTATGGGTTAGTTAATGCATTTTGCAACTTATTTGTAATATTCTTTAAATAAATTATTCTTTGAACTTCAAGTTCACATTATTTTATATGAGGATCAATTTAATATAATAACTATGCATTCCATGCAATTCATTTTTTCAGCTATTTTCTTTCTCCCCCTAATGCTGAAAAATTAATTTCATTAAAATAATTATGGATAAATCATATCATAAACGTATCCCCCTTCAGGATGGGTTAAGATATTTAATAAATTAGTGGGAATTCATACCCAACTCATATTCTCAATTTTCGTTGGGGCCAATTTTGATGTGTGTGGTGGAGCAATATAAATTGTGCACCCAAATAATTCTTAAAGTGATGAATATTCGGCTATGACTCAAAGCCAATTGCACAGGGGAGAACTTATGATACATTGTTAATTTAATGCGTACAACTGCTGCATCATAGATATTGATGTGTCCCTAAACCTAACAGGGAGTTATGTTCTCATTATAAGTAATAGTCTGGTAATTAACAGAAGGCATATACTTTATTGTTCAACAAGACCCTTTACTGTGTGAACATAAACAACATGATGTACCACACATATCTCAACTGACATATAATAATTCTTCCATAATTTGAGATATAAATTCACCAACATTATCAAAATGAATTTTTTTTTTTTTGGAAAAATTCAAAAATTGAGCTCATTCTTTTTATTTAAACAAATTAGATCTACAGGTCCACGAGGTGGAACTACAGATCCACAAATTTTCTGTAAAAGCGTTCAAGAATTCCAATGGATCCAATTCCTACTTTTGCTGGTAATGGTCTTAAAATCAATTTTCTTTGAGAACATGCAACATAAAAGAACACGTTATATAAAAGAAACTTTTTGTTCTTTAATGGGTATTCATTTGAGTTCGCATTATTATTGATCCGTGATGGTCTAACCGGTCATTTAAAATTATAAACGTATCATTCAAATTAATGAACTTCTGGTTCATTACAACATATGTTTTAATTGTACTAATACAAGTGTAGTCAAGTTGGCAGGCTCTTCTGGAGCATACGATCACATGCTTGATATTATATTAACATTTTTTTTTTCTCCATAGCATTTTTCTTTTCTTCAAGGAAGAAGCTTGAGAAAATTCAACCAGATATTTAACAATATGACAGCATTTCTCTTTCTTTCAAATAAAATTATTCATTATAAGAATAAAAATACTACACTTCTGACGTACTTTGAATTCTTCAATATTTAATTATACCTATATTTTCTTCATAAAATCACAAATTGTATTGGAATATATATTTACACCAAAGGAAATATATGCTCTTTGAACTTCGGGTTCACTTATCAATATATAAAAATCAATTATAATCACATTATTATAGTTGTTGACATATTGTCACTACCGTCTCTACTGGAGACACAATATCAATAATTTTGACATATCAAACACATCAGAAATTTGATTATGATCACATCTCGAACTAAAAATACACCAATCAAACCATATCTAAAATGAAATATTTATTTTGATATTAACCTTTAGGGCTTTCATATATTTAGATTGATACCAGTCTTCAAGACTATCAACAAATATATTTTTTTAACAATTTCATAGTTGATCAAAATATACTTATTATTCGCCTTCAAGGCTATTAATAATTTCTGTTTGTAATATGTCAAAATAGTTTGACTATTAACCTTCAGGGTTGATATTGGACAACTTCTATAACGAAAGTCTTTTAGCCTTGAGACTTAGATTAGTTAATTTCAATAGTCAAACAATTGCCCTTGATAAATCAACAATTTGTGCAATAATATTTCAATGCACTTATCTTTTGTAAAGATACAATAATTGATCCAATAAAATTGAATCAAAACATTATATGAATTCAGACCATCTACTTATTCATATGAAACCTTAATCATATGTAGCTTCAAGCCATATAAAATATTTTTAAATCTTAAAGATGAGAATCACAATAATAAACTTATAAAATATGATAATGATAAATCATTTAACATAAAAACTTCTTACATGTAGAGATCGAAACAAGATAACTAGAAAGAAGTTTATTAACTTACATCTTTAATTATCCAAAACCGAAATAAGAAGAAATTTGTGATTAATTACCCAAAACTCGTATCGGGAAAGACTCATGCTTAGATGTCAAAAACTCAAACTGGTAGAGGCTCGTGCTGATAACGTGTTATGAAATATGAATGCTCAAAGTAGAGAGAAAAGTAGGAGGAGAGACATATTCTATTATTCAAGTTATCTCCAACCTTTACATCAACTCCCAAAGCCTCTATTTATAGGCTAAAGGATCTCAAGGGGGAATGTACCTAATGAATTCATAGACTCATATCATGTACACAAGAAACTAAAGATTATCAACTTAATTACAAAGGACATCTATACATGGAGATATGCAAAGACACTTGTGAATATTCACAAATACTAATTATTTATAACACTTTCTTCTTTCTTATATTTTTTCATTTCGTTTTAAATTTTAAACTTGTGTAATAAATAAGAGGGAATCTCAATAGCTCAATTTAATGAGCTTTTTATAGCAAAATTCACATTCAAAATTTAAATATTCTATATAATTTTGATAATTCTTAAATATTATATAATATATACATCTCAAAACGATTGAGATTAACTTAATAATATTTGTATATTGATCAAAATTTCAAGTTGGTCCTAAATATAAGAGGTATAATTTAATTTAGTCATAAATATTTCATGTGTTTGAGATTGATCCTATATGTTTCTATAATTTCTTAAATCAATCACAAAATAATTATATATTTATCATTTCAAATTTAAATGCGACAAATTTAAAGTTACAATGTTGCTTATGACAAATACTTTCTCAATCTAATTGGAACCGTCAACAAACGAGTTTAAACAAAGTCTCAAAAGTGGATCGCTTATTTATAATTAAACAAGAGAAGTAAGTCATATCACTTTCATTCCAAATTTGAAGAAAACGAATTTGAAATTATGTGTTAACTTTTGAAAATTACTTTTTATCCAATTGAGACTATTAATAAATAAGATCAAATCACATCCCAAAAATAAGTTTCAAATCAATTTGAGACCAATATAAAATAAATAAAATATGTATAACCAATTTGAAAATTTGACCTTATTAAGAAATTATGTTACCATGTCCAATATTAATTATGAAAATTGGCTAAAAAGCTTTACAAATGTTTATTTTGTGCAAAATATATATATATATATTAATGTTATATATCTCGTTTGGATTTTGATATTCCTTTTCTTTTATCGGTTGGGTTGATGAATTAAGTGGATATGAAGATGATGGGTTGGATGGTGGGTTGGTGCAAATGGAATAAATGTAAAATAAAAGGACGATAATGAAAAAGAAGAGAGTAATAGATTTTATAGTAACACTTTCTACAAGTTGTATGGTTGTATGTGATTGGAAATGGCTAGGTGTGAATGGTGGGCATGATTGACGGTGAGCTAAAGAATCATTTAACTAAAATATTCCTTCCACCTCAAAATTCACAATTCTTTCACTTTTTTTAAACCTCCTTACCCATTCCCATAACATCTCCAAAGCCCTTTAATTTGTCTTATACCCTTCACTAATGAGAAAAAAAAAAAAACAACTATTGAAGACTTAAAATGTTTTTCTTTTTCATTTATAAAGAGAGAATAATATAAAAGTGTACATAATTTTATTTCTGAAATAGGTGTACACCGGCTTAGCCCATCAATTTAACTCGACCTTATATTATTTTTTGTCATCAATTGGATTTTTTTTTTGGGTTGGACTAAATCTCATGATCAGTTTAAACTCTAAAATATACTCATTTTTTAAAATTTAAGTATTTTTATGTATAAACTATAATAAAACTAACGAATCGTTAATGTAAAATTAATCTTATTAACATATAAAGATTTCTAATATTAATATATATAGGTTAAAATATAGGTTGGATTGTATTGGACCGAAGAAAATGATTGAATTTATCTAAATCGACTCAAACCAAACAATGACGAGTTGGTTTGGATTGGTTTGATAAGTTAATCTATATTTTTTTTTTTATCTCATATATTTATTACTTTTTTTAATTTGGCCCTTCTTAATTTTTTCATCAATTTGGTCTTTCATAATTTGTTTTTGAAAGATTAAATTGAGAATAAAAATCTATAAAAAAAACTAAATTGAAAAAATAATATTATTTGAGAGATCAACATACAATTTTAATTAAATAAAATATTTTTTTTTTGGAAAAAATTTATACAACACTACAAGTCGAATTGGGTTATACGGGTCAAAATTTTGAAATTTGTAGTCCAACCTAAATCACAACTAACTTAAGTTTTATAATTCAAATGAACTGGTCAGTCCAATGTAAATCAACCCAAATTTATGGATTAAATTAATTTTGACGAATTAATCCAAACACCTCAATATTTATGTCTCTCTAGTTTCTTTTTTAATATTATTAGACTCACCTCTGACCTCTCTGAATATTAGAAATATGTTATTTCTTTGTTATAATTTCATATATGTATTTATAAAATAAATAAGCAATTAAGAGAATAGAAGTGAAAATAGAAAGTAGAAACAAACATTGATGGTGTTGATTGTTGAATACTTGAATGTTGATGAGGATTGAGGCATCTGTTTTGTAGAAGAGAGAGGAATCAGAAGCACATATGCACATGGAAGAGGAAAGTAAAAGGACAATGCATTAAAAAAGGAAAAAGAAAAAGAAATATTTTTAAAAAAAGACCCGCGTTTCCCGGTACAGCAAAAAAGATCCACTTTCGGATATCAACGACAGCAGGTGCCCTGCACGTGACATTTCCATTTGTTCTTTTCTGAAAAAATATCAAAAGAAAAAAAATATAAAATTCTATTTTGTTTTTTGGGAGTATTTACTATTAGTTAAGTACAGTATTTAGTTGAGTTAATAACATAACTAGGGATCTGTAAAGTAATCCGCAGGTGCCCTTTGTTTCTTAATTTGTGTCAACAGCTTAATTACTACGTCCCCAAGTCAACGCCATTGTAAATGTATAATTAAAAATGTAAATGTCAATTTTTACCAAAAAAAATGTAAATGTCAATTATCATAAAAATGAACAACTACTCAAGGCATTTATCCCAAGTTTCTAACTATATTTTTAATTAGTTATTTATACTCTCATTTGAAAATTACATTTAAATTTCTTGATATTTTCAATAAAAACATAAAATGCTCATGAATTTTAAAAGTTAACAAATTAATTATTAAAATTTTTAACTTCAATAACTTAGGATGGTTGAATTTTAAATATTCACATATTTGTCTTTTAATTTTTAAATGAATTTACATACACACATTTTTTTTTTATCTTTTTATTTCAATCTATCAAAATCTCTATTGCCTACCCTAATATAATATTGTTCTTAAAATAATAAACTTTAAACATAAAAAAGAGTTAACTCTGGTTAGATATAAAAAATAGAAAAGACAGAGGAACAATTTGTAAAGTAGGAATAAATAAAAATGTAGCTGCTGTCTTTTAGAATATCTAATTGGCTCAAATGATTGAAGCCACAACTCAGTGAGATATTAATAAGTGGAATATAAATAGGTACCTAGACTTCATGGAAACATAAATTTCAAAACATACTTGTTTAAAAAAGATTGTGAGATTATTTCAAATTTTATGTTTTTATGTTAAAATAAATATACATTTTTTTAATAATTATATATAGATTACTATTTTACAAATAAAAAGTTGGTAATTTAAAGATTAAATTAATGATTTGATTTTTTTGTTATTTAATTCTTAACAAATAAAATTATAAAGTCTAGTCCATAAATGGTATAATTATAATCAATTCAATGACAATATGATTTTCAACATCATTATTTAAGTATAATTTTATTGAAATTTGGAATCATATTAAAATTATCATTTTATTTAATTAATATTTTTAGCAAAATAATAAAATTAATTAAAATTATATTTTTTAAATATTAAATTTAATAACTCTAAGTTTTAGATTGTTAAACTTATAAAATTAGTTTTTTTTAGACTACACCATTAATTTAATCTTATTTAAAATTAACCATAGGGACTTGTCAAAAGCTTAGAAAATGAAGGTAAGTAAGAAAAGTACAATAGTATAGTAGGGAGGAGTTTTGCGTAACTGTAAACGGTGAGAAAATAACAGAACCAAACCGTTTGATAACAGCGTTACCCGCCGCAACTAGGTTCAGAAGTTTCATTAGATGGGAGTGAATAATGAAGGTTAAAGTGTACTTTTAGTTTTATAACTTTTTTTTTAATGCAATTTTGGTTTTATATATTTTGCTCAAGTTACAAATTTGGTCATGTGTTACACTTTTGATCCCATATCTTTGGGCAATGTTACAGAATTAGTCTTATATCTTTTGGTTAAGTTGCGGAATTAGTCTCATATCTTTGAGTTAGATGCATAATTGTTCTCATATCTTTGAATCAGGTGAGACTGACTGTGAAACTTTTTATAAAGATATGAGACAAATTCTACAATCTGATCAAAAGATATGAGACCAAAAGTGATACAGTGATACAGGACCAGATGTAACTTTTTACAAAGATATAGAAAAAAATGTAACAAAAAAATTATGAGACCAAATTAAAATTTTAGTAAAATTTATGGGATCAAAATGCATTTTGACCGATAATAAAAAGAGTACACACAGTATGTTAATCGTAGAGGACGAAGATTATACATATAAAAGAGATCGATTTCATTTCATCATCTCACAGACCAAGAGAGAGAGAGCAGAGCCCTCATCCTTCGCCGCACTGTTCGTTTTCAGAGCCGAGGATTCGAAAAGAAAAGTGAACGCCGAAAAAGAAATATATCTATATATATAGATATAGATATATTTTCTGGTCCACCTAGTCCTCAGATTCTTCTGCTGCTCTTCCATTTTTCTTCATGCGCCTTTTGCTTCCACGAACAATCCTTTAATTATCACTATCCGTATTCATGGCCAGTGTGCTTACTGAATGTTCATGGTATATATATCCTCGTTTCTTCCCCTATATATGTATGTATGCAATTTCTGGTTCTTAATTTATTTTTATCTCGTCGTTTGGATCTTCTCGTTTGTTTCCCGGTCCCTCTGTTCGTCGCGTTGATGAATTTCTGAAAATTTTGGAAGCTCAATTTTGATAGTGCGAGTGATATAGCAGCTTGTTCCCTACTGTGTAGCATATTTATATATAGTTTTCTGGTTTCAGATTCTACGAAACCACTCAATAATTGAAGGCTTTGAACTGCTTTTCAAGTGCTTCGATCGGTTTCGCGTATGAATATCGGAGGAGTAAATCAATTTTCAGAGCAAGAGAGAAAAGAAAATGAGTTCAACGCGATTCGCATCTGAGAGTTCGTAACGAGATTTTGTCAATCCCGCTTGCGATTTGAACGGAATTCGGATTCTGGAAAAGCATAGAATTCAAAATTCCGTTGAATTACTGAGAATTGAGGAAATTGAGGAAGGGGAAAGTTGTGGATGGAGCTTCCTCAAGCACGCCCGTTTGGAACCCAAGGTAGGTTAATTAATTAATTAATTCCTGAAACGGATCTTCGTATATATTACTATAGTAGTCTTCTCAATTCAATTGAATTTACATTAATCACATAGATAATGAGATTTGATATATATTTCTGATATCGAGGTGTATGTGTGGAATTAACAACAGGAGGAAGAAGAAGAAAAGCAACGCATGATTTTCTGTCACTGTACAGCCACTCCAGTGCTCAACAAGATCCTGCAATGCTACCTTCTTCTCAAGGTCTTTTTCTTCCCTTCTCTTTCATTTCTATCCTAATTTTTGTTTGTGTTCACTCTGAAATCTGAAATCTGATGTTGTGTTTCGACGTGAGATCATCATCTCGTAAACTTCCTTCCTAATCGTCCATCCATCACCCTTGCTTGTTCGGCTGCACGTGACTGCAACTGAATCGTGGATCTGGGACATCAATCCACTGGGCCACCTCATTTATAAAAGAATGAGGGTAAATTCCACTTTTGGTACCTGTTCTATAGACCAATTCTACTTTGGTACCCTATTCTTTCAAAAGTGACACTTTAGTACCTTGTTCTTTGGACCAAGTGACACTTTGGTATCCTGTTCTTTCACTATTTGTTATATCTTTTTTAGGGTACCAAAGTGTCACTTGGTCCAAAGAACATGGTACCAAAATGTCATTTTTGAAAGGACAGAGTACCAAAATGTCACTTTTGAAAGGACAGGGTACCAAAATGATATTTTTGAAAGAACATGGTGTCAAAGTGTCACTTTTGAAAGAACAGGGTACCAAAGTGGAATTGGTCCATAGAACAGGGTACCAAAGTGAAATATACCCAAAAAAATAAACAAACAAAAGTGATTGTAAATTGTGTTTTTTTTTTTTCTTTTTCTTTAAAAAGAAGACAAAGTAATGTTTTTGATCCCTTAATTTAAAGTAAGATTTCAATTTTGTCACGTAAGTTTGATCGGTTTCATTTTAATTTTTAAAAATCAATAAAAAAGTTTATATGATTTATCTAATGAAAATTTCTGAGTTAGAGAGGCTTTTAATTTTTAAATGTTAATTCTTTTTTATCAATTTCTTAAAATTAAAGGACTGTAGTGAATTAATAAATAAAATTTAAGAGGTAAAATTTAAACTTTAGCTTATGTTAAAAAAAGAACAAAAGTGTATTTTTACCTAAGAAAATTAATTGTCACAATTAAAAAAAAAAACATTATCATTTAAATAATTAACATATGAAATAAAAAATGAGATAGACCTTATCCAGAGTTCAGAAAAAAAACCCTCTTCTTACGTCCCTTTTTTTTTGGCATTTATTTCAAATTGAATTTCACCGAATGGATTTATTTTAAAAGGAATCTATTAAAATTTGGAGTTAAGCAGGATGGACAATATGACCTAATATTTAGGACGGTGAGATTATTTATAGGTGGGAGGGGGCATGTTAGTGTTAGGGTCCACTCGCAGATGATTTGACATTTCAAGCGAGACAGTGTCCTTGTGAGTTGTGAGCGTTTGAATTTCCTTTTCATTCTCATTGATGAGCTTACGGTCCAAATTCACACACCTTTCTTTAACCGCGACGAGAATAAAAATGAAAATGAAAGATTCGTGCATATATAGTCTATATATACATATCATCACATTGGCCTTCTTCTATTTTCCAACAGAAAGCTTTGTCTTTTTGGCCGAAATGGATGGTTTTGGTTTTGTCATATCTTGTGATCTATCGACGCGTGATGATGCATGCCTTTAATTTCCTCACTTGCCTCTTTTCATCTCTCTCATCTGGTCCTCCCTCATACCATACTTTGTTTTGATCACGCTCGTTTCTTGTTTTCTTTCCCTATTCTCATAATAGGTAATAAATGCTTGATTTTTTGAATAACTTTAAATGGAAAATATATAGCTTTTACGACCGGCAAATTAAAAATTAGGGTAAATTACACTTTGGTACCCTGTGGTTTGACCCTATTTCACTTTGGTACCCTGTGGTTTGAAACTTGACACTTTGGTACCCTGTGGTATTCTCCATTAACACTTTGGTACCCTTTGGAGCTATTTTGTAATTTTAACCATAATAAATTTTACAAAAATTACATACTGACCCCAAAAAAATTTAAAATTTTTCATTTTAGTCCCTATATAATATGTATCCAAGGACCTATTTGTAATTTTTTGAAAATTTTTTGGGGTCAATATGTAATTTTTGCAAAATTTGTTATGGTTAAAATTACAAAATAGCTCCAAAGGGTACCAAAGTGTTAATGGAGAATACCACAGGGTACCAAAGTGTCAAGTTTCAAACCACAGAGTACCAAAGTGAAATAGGGTCAAACCACAGGTACCAAAGTGTAATTTACCCTAAAAATTATTTAGTATTAGAGTGAGTAATTATATATGTTATGTAATATGTATCGTCTTGTTAATTAGTACTCGATCTTCACAAATGTAAAAACAAATTAAGTACCAACTTGTTATTATATTGCAACCTCTTTTTTTTTTTTGCTCTTATTTCTCATTTTTGAGTAAATTATTCTTGAGACATAGTAATTTATTCAGCATTTCAGCCAAATGACCGCAATTAAGTGCCAGTTTAAATTAAGCTTCGTAATTTACTTTTCTTAATTGGTTGCACCGCATGCACTAATTATTAGTGATATATATATCCCTCGACGAGTGAGATCGAGCAGCATTATTGATCCTTAATTAATTAATGAATGCTGAAAGTGTGAGAATGATATATGCGCAGGAAGTAACCTGAAAACCCAGGATTTGTTGCAGCCACTGGAAGGTGAAAAGGAAAAGAAAGGAAGTAGTAAATTAGCAAAGGAAGAAGAAGCAGAAGAGGAGAGAGGTTGGGTGGTTAATCATGAGAAGCCATTCATATTAGGTAGTAGCATGGAGGTACCAGCTGGAGGATTTGGGAGTTACAGTATGATCTGGAGCAACAACAACAATAATAATAATAAGCAAAGGATTAATCCAAATCCAAAGTTATTGAGAAGGGAGCAAGCAAGTAGTACTACTGATAACTCCAACTGCACATCTCAGAGTGAGAGTCATGCAAGTGAGGGAGGGGGATTGAGTTTGTGGGAAGAGTGTGCAGTTAACATTAAGGGAAAGACAGGGAAGGAGAATTATGTGCTTGACAAACCCAACTCATCAGCACCAGGTATGTATACTCACCACTCACCACCATATCTTTTTCTCCATTTTTTTAATTTGATATATATATATATATATATATATATATGTTTCCAGTATAATTACTACCATATGCATGTCATGACAACTTGAAAAGTTATTTTATGTCAGTTATATACTTTTAAATCATGCATACATTAGAAAAATATTATTATGACATGACTATATATCGTCCCAGAATAAAATATTCTATCTACTAATTAATGCTTTAAACGGTGGTACGTTAATTTTTCTTGTTTTGTTATCAATTTTTTCAATAAAAATGAATATTTATTTTGTTGGATATTTTTAAATGAATATTTTTACAACTTAATTTCATATAATTACCGTTTTAAATCTTTATCATGTATATTCTTTATTCAGAGAATTCAACCATAAATCCTGATAATCTAGACATTCGGTTTTTGTGTGGCATCTTTCTTTCTTTATTATTATTTTCGGATCAACATCTTATTTTATTACACAAATTATAGGATGAATTCTATTTTTATCATCAAACTTTTCATTTGTTCCACCATTAGTCAAAACATGATTATGTATGATTTTTGTCATATTGTTTTGGACTAAACATCTGATCTAGATCATTTCTCTTTAATACGTGGATAATTTCTCTTTAATACGTGTTTTAATAAGTAAGTTATTATAGAGGGAGAAAGAAAGTTTTTTTTTTTTCTACTCAGAAAAAAATTAATGATAAATTTATATTCAGTTGGTAAGTAAAAGAAATATTTTTCGTTCTCTTTCTATTAATTCATTGATTATGACATGTATAAATAAAATCATTTCATTGTATATTATATGTTCAGTTCAAAGATAACGACAGCACAAATAAAAAAGTTATATTTTGGACTAACAATAAAATAAATGAAAAAAATTGACAACCAAAGTAGAACCAAAAAAGAGTTTGAGGACGAAAATGAGCTTTTGCCTTATTTTTTATATAGGGATGCAACTTTCCCATACAAAATGTGTAACAGTGTAACCGTTTATTCTTTAAACTAAAAGTGTGAAATTCCATAAACCATGTTAGGCCGTAAGGGTAATAATAAGTAATTACGTGTTGGCATGCACAGCAGACTCTGCGGCTAAACTAGGGCAGTGGGCGTTGTCGGAGCGAACGTCGCAGTCGTATTCCAACACTCCTCATCCTCATAACACCTTCAACGCTCTAATTCCTTCCTCTCATCAGTTAGTTACTTATTATTACACTCTTCACTCTTTGCTTTAATTTGTCTTTATATACATATATATATGAACTTTATTTTTTGATTTTATCTCTCTACGAGTTAATTTGTGTCGTGATTCGTGGGAATCAATCGGAACAGGACAACTGGGCAGAAGAACCAGAGTTTCATTGAAATGATAAAATCCGTAAAGGACGATTATGCTGAGGATGAGGAGGTTGACAATGAAGAAGAAGTATTCATTCTTAAGAAAGAATTCTCCAATACCCAAATGGGTAATTCAACCCTTTAACTTATGTTTCTTAATAATATATCTTTGCTGAGTAAAGGACTAAAATGGATTATATATATATATATATATTATATACAGGGGAATTGAGAGTGAAAGTTGAAGGTAAGGGCACTGATCAAAAGCCAAACACACCACGATCAAAACATTCTGCAACAGAGCAGCGTAGAAGAAGCAAAATCAATGACAGGCAAGTACTATCAGTTAATTGGTCTCTACTATAGCGTTTGATTAGTGTGCATGCTAGCTGCCCTCTTTGTTAAGTGCCACAAGGATTTTAAAGTCTCTTGGGATTTCATCTTCTATAGGAAGATAGCTGAATACCAGATAAATTTAAAATTTATAAAGAGTTATATATGGAAGAAGGGAACCTGGGAGGTTTCGTGTGGATTTCAATGGACTCTTGCGATTAAATTAGTCAGAGATATAAAATAATAATGAATAGAATGTATGAAAGGAGAGCGTGAGAAGTCCTTATATAAAAATTCTTTGGAGTGATGATAAGGTGTTCAAGTGATTATTAGAGTGACTGGTGGGTTGTTATTATACAGTTAGTGGGTTTCTAGTGGGTTAATTTGACCAGGTCAGCTTACTTCTGAGGTGATCAAGATATTACCAAGTCACAATTTATCACTAAGACAGTAACCAAGACATTCGACCTGAAGCTTCCTCTTATCTGTTCTACTGAAATTCATTGACTTTTAATTTGAAATTTGAAGATTATTTCTATTTTATGGTTCACGTGTAAGAAAGGTGGGAGAGAGAGAGGTCATAGAGTATGTCAAAAGAGGAGATATTGTGGACTAGCTAGGTGTCTGATTTATCAATTATTTGAGTCAATTGTTGCATACTTGCAGACAGAAAACTTTTCTTATCCTGTTTTCTACTTTGAAAACCTCCACTAATTCCCAATAGTGTAGTAGAACTGTCATAATGTATTGTAAAATCTGGTTATATGTGAGTGATATATGGTTGCAGAGATGCTCGGAGCATTATATATATATATATATATATATTTAAGTGTGAAGTTATGAGTTGTTGACAATTACTATGCTTCTACTGGTCCATAATGAGCAGAGATTTTCTTTTGTCCTGCATGATCTCTTCTTGTGTATTTGTCAGGGCATGTCATACTTCCACTGCTGATTTTATTGTTATTTGGTGCACCTACAAAGACTGATACTTTTGATCATAATCATCAGATTCATTTGAACTATGTAATGCAGATTCCAGATGTTAAGAAATCTTATTCCAAATAGTGACCAGAAGAGGGATAAGGCATCTTTTTTGTTAGAGGTATATTCCTATATGACATGACTTTTATTGCATTTGTATGTGTATGTGTATGTAATTGCTCAATGATGCTTTATTTGATTTATTTGTAGGTCATTGAGTATATTCATTTTTTACAAGAGAAGGTCCACAACTTTGAAGGACCATATCAAACTCATGAAGCAGAAAAATTGATGCCATGGGTAACTACACTGTATCTGTCTTTCATAATGTATGATTTGAAGGAAGGGAAAAAAATAGCTTTCTTAAGGAACCCTCACATCTCTATTATGTGTTCACCTTGCAGGCATATAGACCAAGCAAGGTTATACGTTACTGAAAAATCAAAAATGAAATTTGATTACGTACTTCAATTGAATATATGTATTCTTTAAGGCCAAAAAAAAATGGATACGTATATAGACTTTGGGTTAACTATATATTTATGTTTACAAATAACCATAATGATTGACACCTCTTTACCAATAAATGACTATCCATCTTTTATTGAAAGCAGAGAAACAATTACAGGCCAGCCGAAAGTTATGTTGATCAAATCATATAGTTTGGGGTAACTATATTTGTGTGTTTAGAAAAAACCATAATGACTGTGACCTCTTTACCCAATAATTGATTTGTACATTTTTATTCAAAGCAGAGAAACAATTACACGCCTGCTGCAAGTTACATGGATCAATCTTGTGGCACAAAATGCGAGTCAGATCAATCTCCAACCTTGATGTTTGCTTCCAAGTTTGATGAGAAAAATGTTACTATCTCTCCAGCATTTCCTGGATGCACTCAGAATGTCAAATCTGACATGAACCCAGCTACTAAGATCAAGGCCATAGATCAAAACACTGGAATAACACATGAAGCTATGGAAAATCCTATGGAGCTGACTGCCACTAATGATAAGTTGAAGGAGAAAGAGCTCACTATAGAAGGTGGTGCCATTAGCATATCTAGTGTATACTCAAGAGGGTGAGAATTTGTCCTTTTTTTTTTAAAAAAAAATGTGCACCTGAAGAATCTAATTCATATTAGTGTCATGTCACATTTATCAGTTCTAATATTTTTTTTGAAAGGCTAAAATGTATACAACTCCCCTTAACTTTAGTCACTTTGTAAAAACCTCCCTGAAAAGTTTTGTGCAAATAACCCTTTTTGTTAATATTTTCATTGAAAAAATGAGAAATTTTTACTTTGTTTTGCTACTATCAATTACAATTTACAATGATAGATTAATGTAGGATGTAACAACAGTCATAAAATTATATATATATATATATATAAAACTTGAATTTTAATAAAAATCTTAACATAGGTGCTTTTTGCATAAAATTAAAAGTTTAAGACTCTTTCGTCACTTTTCATAGGAGTTTTGTACATTTTAGCCTTTTTAAGATGATGGGTAATACAATGCCGCATTTTCTCCTTTCAACAGACCAATCATTCTATATTTGTCCAGATTAAGTTCCCAGTATATGGATAGAACTTGTGAATCATCACACAACTTGTGGACTTGTTAGTGTGCTAAGTTCTAATTAAGTATACTCTTATAATTAGGTTAGCAACCATGGATGACTTATTAGAGAATTTGGACTCTTCTGCGGTTTTACTGAACAAGTCCATTATTTTAATTTGATGAATCAGGTTGTTAAATACACTGACACAAGCACTACAGAGTTCAGGGGTGGATTTTTCAGGAGCTAGCATCTCAGTGCAAATTGAGCTTGGTAAGCAAGCAAACATCACACAATCAGCACAAGCACCAGTATCAGGTGCTAAGGTATATATATATTTTGACATCCATTAATTGGCTACTCTTATTTATATATCAGCATAATACTGAAGTTGTATATTGTAGAATTAATTATGGATCAAGCTATACCATTATATATATAAGCTGATTTGTCAATCATTTTTGCTCAAGGAGGATGAGCTTTTCTCTAGGAATCAACGCATGTCACGCTCTAGAGTTGCCAGTACTGATGACTCTGATCAAGCACTCAAGAAGCCAAAAATACGCAGAAGCTAATTGGACTCTCATCTCATATTCATTCTAATATACTGCAGTTTTATCCAACCTTTTGGGTTTTATTCATTTTAATTTATGCAAAAAGAAAGGGAACAAAAAGGGAGAAGGGTGGTATTGACCGTACATATAGAGAGATGTTGTGTTTTGTTGTGTTGTGACTTTTGCCTTCTTTCTAAGTTGAGATCCCTTAGATTCTCCCAACAGAATTACTCCCTTCGGTCTGAGTTTAAGGTTAATACACACATATCAAAGAAGTCATTAATTCATCTAAAATTAAGAAAAATCTGAAGTAAAATGACTAAAATACTCTCATTAAATTACTCTAATTTTTACTCTCTCACCAACTTAATGGCTTTGACAATTCCTGTTTCAAAAATTTAAATCTGAAGTCATTATTTTTTACTCTCTCGCCTATTTAATAACTTTGATAATTCCTATTTCAAAAATTAAATTTCTCCAACTAAATTAAAATACTCCCACGTAAAACCTTTTTAAATTTTCCACCGAAAGTCAAATTCATCCACCTATTTAAATTTACACTCTCAGCCTCGCACCCTTTTTTTACTCTCCCACCATTTTTTTAACATTTCCCACCAAAAATTAAATTATAAAACACAACATGATCAGTTCTTGTTGAGGGAAGAATCTCCCACCATTTTTTAAACATTTCCCAACAACAAGAATAACTACAATCACAATATCTTAATTAAGATATTGTGATTGTAGTTATTCTTGTTGAGAGATTCTTCCCTCATAATTAAGTACACAAAGTAAGTCATTTAAATTAATTAAAATACTCCCCTCCGACTATGTTTAAAGTAGATACACACAAACCAATAAAATGATTAGTTCATCTAAAATAAAGAGAAAAATGAGATAAAAATATTAAACTATCTCTATATTGGGAATAATAGTAATACTTGAAAAATATTTATTCATTCATGACTCTACTACATTTAATAGGGGTAAAATAATAAAAAAATAATTATTACTTTCTTAAATTTATAAAACATCAAAATGAAAAGAATTATGATACTAAGATACAAGGTGGATCTCGGATCTTTCAAAATACTTTGAAAGAAACGACTACATTTATATAATCGGAGAAAATTAATGAGAATTTTCTCGGGATCTCCTACAGTTTCTAATAATCTCATTTTCTATTGCCTTGATTTCTCCAACTTAGAATTTTGGAGTATTGACTATCCAGCAAGGATGTGAATGATTAAGACATGTTTTGGACCTGTTTTTCTTTGTTTTGGGAGTATGAGTGGGGGACGACAATGGTGGGTTAAACTAAAAGGGATGAAGACTAGACTTAATTAAGATTTGTTATATTTTTGTCATAAGGTTTATAATATAAAAATATATGACAAAAAAATTTTGTTTTATTAATCATGACAATAAGAGAATGTAAATGACAATGTCTTGCACAACTAATTATTAATAAAAAGCAACCAATTATTAAAAAGAAATTACAAATAAAACTTTTTGATTTGAAGAACATTATAATAAAGATATCAATAATTTTTTGAAAATTTTCTTTGATTATATTGTATACCACACCTCACATGGGATGTGACAAATTGGAAATTGAAGTGTTGAAGATGCTCTTGATTTCGATGAATCATTATATATTTAGATTAGGGATTAGGAACACTCTTCTATCCGTCAACAATTACCAACGGAGTAAAAAAAACGCTTTTATTTTATATTTTTTAAATTTAAAGTGAACTAATCAATTAATAAAAAAAAACTTTTTTCTTTGTAAGAGAAAACTCTCTCCACTGTGAGTTTTTCTGAATGAAACTTTGAGCCACTGTTGTCTCAGTGGTGGTGGCTCTCCCTCTGGTTATTGAGTTTTGTGGTGACGATGTTTTGGATCAGGGCTCCCACGGCGATGATTTGTAGCGACAAATCTGAACTAGGCATTCCTCGGTAGCTTCTAGCTTCCATAGCGGCTTCCTGGTTTGGTTCTGGTTTGGTCCTTAATTTTGGGTGCTTTTCAATGACGTCTTTTCGTTTTATTATCTTATTATTGTTGCTTTAAGTATGTTTATGTCTTTTTTTAGAACAATCATTGGGGTTGTTTGTTGTCCTGTTTGGAAGGGTTTGTCTCTTTTAGATGACTTTATTTATGTTTTCTGTTTTTTAGATGGTTGTAGTTTTAGTTGGATCCCTAGATCCGATAATCTTGCCAATTTGTCTAAAACGAGAATGGGTCATCTTGGATGGGTTATAAACCCCCACTTTCGTCAGTTGATATCTTCTCTAGTGTTGCTGTTTATGCTAGAGAGGGATTTGTTATTTTTACTTTGTTTTCGTTTATATTATGCTTAATTTTGCCTTACTTTTGAATGAATTATGTTTCGAAAAAAAAAAAATTATATAACTAAACCAATCTAATTCATTTTTTTGGCCAACCTAAACCAATCTAATTCATTCTAACCCGAACATATAAAAACCAACCTATTAGTTCTATCAATTCCATCAATTGTTAACGAAACTAATTAGTTTAGCTCTGGTATTACATTGTTTGGTTGTCATTCAATTCAAAATGGATTAAATTTTCATAATTTACACCTCATATTAATTCATAATATACTAATATAACATCCTAAAGGTTGAATCTAATGAGCTTTTTCTTTAGGGATGGACAATGGGTAAAATATAAGGGTTAGTCTAAGATGCAAAGTTTGATTTTTGATATGGGATGCAAATGCTGATGTGGCATAATTATAGCTATTGATATAATTTAATGCTGAAAAATAATAAAAAATAATAAATTTTTTAACCAATCACAACTGTGTAGGGAGTCACACCACTACTTATATACAACTAACTCTTCCACGCGTCATTATTTTATTGGCTCATAACCCATTGCACCCCATGTCAAGAATCAAACTTTGCATTATAGTCTAACCCAAAATATAAATAGGGTAGTCCCGGATTTAGCTTTGAATGAATATCAAAATTAATTTTTATTCTTGGCCATAGACGAGTCTCTATACCCGAATCTAATTTAGAGAAATTTTAAAATATTTTTTTTGGTATAAAACATATTTTGGTTAACTTTTATTTTACATCGGAACACCAAAAGTTAAAATATAATAAAAATAATATATGTATTATTAAATTATTTCAATTTGTATACAATATTCAATATTTTATCATCACTATTTTATACTTCATAAACACAAAGTTTAAAAATATTTCATATATATGTAAAAAATAAACATGAGTAAAGTAAAAATTAAATATCTCTTTACCTACCCTACTATCACGCCCGTTAATTTTAGACCCAAGCTCAAAGGTAAAATACTAAAATCTCAATATTTTTATCATCTCTAGTTATTTTGTTACTACCTCCCGTTATTGATAATCAATGTATAAACTTGATATTTTTATGCATTGTTGACAACTAATAAATTGATATTTTGTTGAATTCTTTTTCACAAAAGCAATAATTTATCATAATTAAATTGATTTTAAATTTGTGTTAAAATAATATTAATATTCAGTTGTTGACAATATTTAGTTTCAACTTTCATGATTTGGATTAAAGAATTATTTAATATTAAGATTCTAGACTCTATAACTTAATAGCATTAACTTTATCAAGATACAATTAGAAATCCATATAATACCAAGTTGAAGCTTACAAAACAAAACAAGCATATTCCACTCGCTCCAACAACCAATATTTAATGGAGTGAAGTAGTGAACCCAACCAAAACAACCCAAAGGACCACTTCTTCCTGTCTTTGATGGGGTCGTATCTGTGTTTCTAAAGTGTCTGCCACACAACAAAGGATCAAGAAAGACAAGCCTATTTTCACTTTGGATCCACCACAAAAAGTTTAGGATAAGTTTTTCCCTAATTTTGTTTATTGATTCTGAGCTTCTTTTTAAAATAAAATAAAATAACTTTCAGATGGGTTCTTTCATGATTGACAGCACTAAACAATTTAGAATAATGGAGAAAGGACCTAGTCATGAAGTCAAATAACTTGATTAACGCCAATACATAATCAATAATTGATCATCCAACCTATCATTCCCTCAATTATTGGTCAAAAACTAGAAATTGGAATGAAATAATCCACCCAAACATAAATTTTATATTGAGTATAAGCCATTAAGCCTGAAAAAACAGAGATCACAGTGAATGAAAATAAGGCACAGAAACCAGAAACAAAATTTATATATAGAGATATATAAAAGGACCAAAAAGAAAAAAAAATTATAGTACCAAGGAATTAAGCTTTCAAGGACGAACTGCAGTTCCAGGAATCCAAATTTGTATATGATTTCCTCCGTGTACAATGCAGATAATCTGCTCTCACCCTGTAATGGCAGGGTAGCTTCTATACAGGAATGTGATGAATTATTTGCATATATATTATATAAGGTATCCCCCAGATGCTTTGCTTGACCACCCTGAGCTTTCATTAACTCTATGCCCCCATAACAGTCACCAGTGACTGCCTCTTTGATTAAGAAAACGAAAAACAAAAAGCTGTCATCTTCACTAATACTGTGCAGATAAGAACAATCTTAATATCTGGTATGAACCCGCGTGGCACACTAGCACCAAGAGAAGGAACAAGTAATTCCAATATCTTCTTCCAAACACATCACTCAGGTAATACTCAAATGTTCATCTGATGGTTCTAAACACTCCTCTGGATTGGAGTAGAAATAATCCTCTTCTTTGGGCCTGTCGGGAATTACCAACCTTTTAGTCGGACTACCCATGCGATCCGCATGAGCTTCCTTCACAGCCGATGAGAACTCATCCCAGTTCAGCACTCCATTGTTGAACTGATCTATCAAATCAACTAGAAGGTTTCTGTTCAATATAATTGTCTTCTTAAATCCAAGGTATCTGCAGAAGCATTGGACGGTACAAGTCATTTTACTTAACCCTGAACTAATGATGATAATAGTATCAACGTTCAGAGCTCTAATTTAAACTTTAAGCAATGCCAGAAATTACCAGTTTGGATGTTTATCTGATAAAAAAATGTTTCAGTAAAAAGAACTAATATTTCTAGATTTAGATGCATACACAAATCTCTAAAGGAGAAATAGTACAGACAACAACTGAACAACTGTTTGATATTATCATTTATCAGCAGAAACATCAAACATAAATTTCAAAATTGATCAAATGAATAGGACAGGCAAAGGGCAGCTAACCAAATTACTAGAAGAATTGTACCTGCGATGACCTTCAACTACTTTGGCCATATTTCCATCATATGTGGGGACAAATATATCACTCTCTAATGAGACAAGATAATCCAATGCTGCCATCTGAGATGAATGATTCTGGAAGAATTGAAGATCAGATGGTTCTAACAGGGTCTCCTTCCTGACCTGTTTCAATAAGCCCAAAGATAAACAGTAAGAAAGGATTCACAATTACATTTACATGTTTGCAGTGAGACTTTAAGTAGTTACCAATTTTGGGTAATCCTTTGCAAGGCTTGCCATTCTCCTATCACCACCATATATTTCCCCAGCAGCAATGTAGATCTGAATGTTTCGATCAATGTCAAGAGCCTTGAGTGTAAGGGCAGTCTCCTCAGGTGTTAAAGGACACAAACCATCTTTCCTTTTCAAATCAGAATTGATGATTTTTTCTTTCCACCAAGGATAAGCATATCTGCCAATAAACAATAAATTAAGCCAAAAGAGACAGCTATTAAAACTCCAATGTTGTAACAAAAATTGGAATTTACAAGACAGACATAACAAAACCATGTAGATATCTCATACCTCATTCTTGTCAACTCTTCGACCTCATCGCTGTTGCAACCTTGAGTGCACCCGGAAAATGCCAGCATGTCCATCTCATACCTTAGGTGAAGTACCAGAAATGGACCATTTTGTTTTAGAAGCCTGATAACCTTTCTGCCCAATTCCTCTATTTGAGAAGTAAATCTCAGAGCACTAAAATTAACTCGGCAGCGCAGCTTCTGAACCTCCAAAGGTTGCCCATTATTGGCCAATCGAGCATCAGTTCGATTAAGATGGACAACTTTATACTTTTGAATCAAAGGTAGAATCTGTACAAAACAATATTCCAATTACTTTTGATTAGTAAACAAGAAATTGAGAATAACAATAATATCAAGTTAGAGAATGCCTAAAGATCATCATCTTTTAAACACTTGAACTTATTGGCCAGGAAACACTTGAAACTGACCTGGTTCTTATAGTATGATATGTCAGACCAACTAATTGGCGGCATGCTGTAAAGCATCCCATGTTCCACTTTCTGCTTGAGTCTCGGAGGCAACTCTTTCAATATCCGCACCTCATCTCTCAAGGATGTAATAAAATGATCCAAATCAAATATGTCTTGGAAATCGCTGCAAAAAAAGCAGCAAACAGTCATTGAGGGGTGATCCCAGTCACCAAAATAAGGGGAAGAAAAGCTGTCCACCCTTATTATAAACAAGGCTTTGGCTAAAACATAAACCGTGATGGAATCAAGGACACACCTGGGATCAGCCCAGAAAGAGGTCTTATCCAGTTCAGGGACTATAAGTGTCACATTTAAATATCTTGCAATGGTTACCATGTCACATATCTGCGGATCATACATAATAAACGTTCAGAAAACCAAACGGAAAGAGTGAAAGACTACAACCATAGCTTGATTCTACCGCCAAGAATAAAGAAAAAGCACATGCCAAATGCACGTCTCAGCCACTCACCGCTGCTCTCATTTGGTTCAGTCCTCCATTACACGAGACCATCAAGTAACCGTTGTTTTTATAAACTCCTGATGATAAGCAGGTATCAAAAAGGATATCAAATTAGGTAAATAGAGAAGAAACATGAAGAAAACAAATGGGTGAAGATTGAAAATCATTCAAAAGTGGACATATGAAATCAGTTTCAGAAGCAATTTACGGGACCACAAATCTATCGAACTCATATGGGTTAAAATACCAATAAAAACTGTTCTCACATTACGGTCATCCAACTGCAAAAGAAGTCTAAACTCTTCACCACAGAAATTTTGAAAGCGAAAGGCAAAAGCTGAATGATTACAGTGACACAAAACAGAAAATCATACAAATAATCCAAATCAATTTGAGAGAACACAAGTGCAATCAGCCTGGAAGAGTGGTTCCAGCGTGAAAATGTTCATAGACACACACAGATAACTTACTCTTGGGCGGAAGTACTATAGGGCGTGCAGAAGGCAACTCGATATCCAAAGCCCTGGCAGCAGACTCCTGAGTAAAACAAGATGGCCAGCCTTTCAAAACTCTAGGCCCCCACATATCACCCAAAGCTGTCAACTGAACGATGCATGTCCATAGCAAAACCGAGGTTGTGGCACGTATCAGCCACAATTTCATTCTCGACCTTGAGGATGCCGCCATTGAATTTCTCAGCTTCTCAACTTTGCTCTCTCCTAACGTCTTCAAGCCCATGAGCTTCCTCTATGCGTATCTCTCTTCTCTATGAACTTCTTCTCACTCCTCTCTGTATTCTCCACTCCTCAGACCAATGCCTTCACACTCATCAACCCTACCTACCTCAATTATCGACTTCCACTCCTTATTCTACAACATTCTGGATTCAATTGTACTCCAGGTTGGATCAATGCAGAAAAAAGAAAGGTTGAATTGAAATAGAAAAACCCTAAATGCAGATTAAATAAAAGAAAAACAATGTTCCTTTTTTGCCTTTTCCAGCTTATTACAGTCCAAATCTCCAAGATCCGACTCTATCAAAAATGGTAGCAGATCAAATCTACCCAACCAGGACAGTTTATGACCGCTATTTGCCAACAAGAACAATCCCGAAACTGAAAAAAACTTTCCAGTTCATGAACAACCGTAGTAGACCTTAATTGTAAGAAGCATTACCGCGAACTTGACTTAGGCTCTCAAGCAACGAGACGGTAAGCCTGTAAGCAGACAAAATCCAAACCGCTTATCCAAATCGGAACCGCACAAAAAAAAACCGACACAATCTCCGAATTCACGAAACCACACCGAACAAAAAAAATGAAAAAGAGAGAGAAAAATCCAAATGGCCGCAATGACGATAGCAAAAATTTGCGACGGTTGATCTTCCAGCAGTCGCCGGAAAATCGTGCCTGGAATTTCCAGCCGGCGAGTACAACTGTTATTATAGAGAGTTAAAGAAAGACACAGAAAGAGAAAGAAAGAGAAATATAGAGAGAGAGTGACCGAAACGCGTCGTGAGATACAAAGAAAGAGAGAGAGAGAGGTGGGATATGCTACGGTCGGTTACACGCAAGCAAAGGTAGGATCGGGTTCGATTGAACCGTACAGAAATGGGCTTTTTTCGGCTAAACCGGGTTGGGCCAGGGACTTAAACGAGCCAATAAATGCTGGCCAGCTAAATTTCTGATCGATGGGCCCGCACGTGTCAATGAGTGGGCCATACGAGTACGATACGTGGCGATACTTGATTGATCGGTTTCTGACGTTTCCATTTTGGTAGGTCATTGGCATCCGCCGTTGGATTCCGCAGTTACTGAATCCTTTTTGCTCACGCCGACAATATATCGCGAGATTATGGTAGTACGTACACGGCAATTTGGCGTCATGTTGGAAATTGAAAACTCCAATTTTCATCAATTTGTTATTTGGCGACAAAAATTGTATATTAATTAGTTAGGATTTAATACTAAAAAACTATATCTTATATTATATGGCTCCACCCCTTTTTGATTGTCCATATTTTAAAACTATAGTACAAAATTAATAATAAGAGAAAAATTATTATTTGATCCCTTCTTTTTTACTGAGTTAACGATTTAGTCCCTCATTTATTTTACATACATATTTGCGTGCCCTAACGGACACGCAAAACCTCTAGTATCAATATATGTATGTGCTCACGCAATTTTATCCCCATTCATTTACCGTTAGTCCATGGTTTTTGCTGTTTTTGTCTTTAAACTGATTATTTTAAGACTATTTATTGAATTAAATACAATAACTTGTAATAAACTAAAATTATAATTAATATCTTTTAACAATTACTGTTTTTTAATCCAATTTCTTTGATTACAAAAGAATAGGCGAGTTGAATGTCAGACACTTACTAAGGTCAATACATACTTCAAGAGTTTATAACCTTTTGTAAATGACTTATAGATCGCTTAATAATAAGAGAAATTCTAATATATAATTTGGGATATGCATACGATTGCGATGTTGCATAATCTTATTTTTTAAGTAATTTAATGATAAAAAATAATTAAAAATAATACTTTTTTTAACTAATTAAAACTATGTATGGAATCATATTACTAATTGCATGCAATACACAAATTATATCATAGACTAACTATAAGTCCTCATGTCAAATAATATATAACTCACGTCCACTAAGTTATGAGCTAATGTTTTTACTAACTCTCGATCGACTTTTGTTGGCTTTTTAACTAATTGAATTACAATTTTCTTAATGGATTTTTAATTTTTTCTTCTTCTAATTTTGATTTATTTTTCAAGTACATTTGTCATATACTCATTCCAACTTAAAATATTGGCGGATGCAAAGTCATTTATATATGTTATCTCGGATGAAAAAATATGGTTGAGACTAAGGAAAATGCATATTAATTATTGATGAGAAAAATATAAATGTACAAGATTAATAACTGATTCTTTCTATTAATTCTAAAAATAAGGCGGATTGGACAAATTTTATTAGTTCCTTGGCAAAAAGGAAAACATAGATGGATCAGTTATGAAAATATCGGAGTTATTTGATAAGGTTTTGATAAATAAATAAAGGCAAAATACTCATAACGTTGGAGATCAGTTTCAGTTATACTTTTAATGTTTATTTTGTGTCAGTTATGTTTGTTTCATATTGTTGTCAATTATATCCTAACCTCAATTTTTTTGGGCCAAAATCCTATTTTGGTCCTTCAAGTTTGCTCAACGTTCTGTTTTGATCCCTCAAGTCTCAGACAAATTTTTTGGCGAGATACACGACGACTCTGATGACTACGAAAACTCCTGATCCAAAGTTTTTTTACCTCCTCAATTCAATGAAGGCCTCCATTTTGCGAAAAAATGACTAGCAATTGCCACCGAAAAATTACATAGTCGTCGAAAATCATATTTTCGATCATTTGTTCGCAAAATGCAGGCCGTCATTCAACTTAGAAGGTCAAAAAACCTTAGATTATGAGTTTTTGTAGTCGTCGGGGTCATCGTGTATCTCGTTAAGAAGTTCGCCGAAAACTTGAGGACCAAAACAAAACTTTTGAGTAAACTTGAGGGACCAAAATAAGACTTTGGCCCAAAAAAAATGAGGTTAGTGTATAATTGACAACAATGTGAAACGTTAGGGGTATAACTGACACAAAATAAACGTTGGGGCATAACTAAAACTAACCTCAAACGTTAGGGGCACCAAGAGATGTTTTGCCATAAATATAAAAAAATGAGGTTAGTGTATAACTGACAACAATGTGAAACGTTAGGGGTATAACTGACACAAAATAAACGTTGGGGCATAACTAAAACTAACCTCAAACGTTAGGGGCACCAAGAGATGTTTTGCCATAAATATATATATATATATATATATCTTATATTATATGGCTCCACCCTTTCTGGTCGTTCATATTTTAAAATTATAGTACAAAATTAATAGGGTAAATTACACTTTGGTACCCTGTGGTTTGACCCTATTTCACTTTGGTACCCTATGGTTTGAAACTTGACACTTTGGTACCNGTGCCCCTTCTTTTTTACTGAGTTAACAATTTAATCCCTCATTTATTTTACATACATATTTGCGTGCCCAAAGCCTCGTGTGTATATATATATATATATATATAAGCATAGCATAGCTACTCAATCATATACAGATGGTAAAAATCTAACCTGCTAATACTAACGTAACAACTTATACAAATTGACCCCCATAACCATTACGGAACACGTAAAAAATCCGTCCAAGATTAAATTTTAGTATCATAAATATTATAATATCTGTTCGTCAAAATGTGGAAACAAATAACCTAAGATAGGAGTGGATTCAATCTTAAAACATTTTTGGAAATCTCTATAAAAACTAATTTCCATCAAATTCTGGTTCCTAATTAACAAGACAAATTAGGTTCAAGAAAAAAAAAGTGTTTTCATAAACTATTTCTAAAATCAAGAGTGTTGAAACTAAAAAGTTAAAAGAGAGAAAATCACACCAGTACACCACTAAATTTATAGTAGTAGTTCATATCAAAGATAATATCAATCTTATAATCACTCCTTAAATACAAAAAACAAAAAGTAATAATTATAATAATCAAGAAAAGCTAACCATACAGAGAAGTCAACATTAAATAAAGATTATCACACCTAATTTTTTTTAGCTCAAGTTACAACTTGATATTAAAAAAATAAAGAGAAGAGTTTTTCATATTTGATATTATTTCTAAAGG
Organism: Chamaecrista fasciculata; assembly: GCA_003254925.1. Classification (NCBI taxonomy): domain Eukaryota; kingdom Viridiplantae; phylum Streptophyta; class Magnoliopsida; order Fabales; family Fabaceae; genus Chamaecrista; species Chamaecrista fasciculata. Next base: position 181,283 of record QANZ01053478.1, on the reverse strand, counting down.
TTTTATAAGTAGAGAAGGACACTTATCAACATGATGGACACTGAAGGTTTTATAAGTAGAGAAGGACACTTAACTTCTTAAATAAAATGAAATTATAATAATTTTTTTCGCAAAGACAATGTTATTACAAAAGTCAGAAAACAATGAGTATACAAATGATATACAACAATATTTACTCATATTCAAATTCAGATCTAAAAATCACAATAACTTATTTATACTCCACCTATAATCATTATTGATTATACTCAATCGGCTATACAATTGGGAATCTTAATTTATGAATGTGTAGAATGTAATAGATGAAATCATGAAATAATCAAATAATTAAGAATTGATTAACCTCCATATAAATATGGTGACCCTATTACATACATAACAGTATAGAAGGGGGTATTCCAGAAGTTTTAAATTAATCTTATATGTGTGTAATTTGTTTCAAACCTCAGGCCAAAAATATATATATATATATATATATATATATATTTGTTTCAAACCTATTTGTTCTACCAGTTAAGGTTGGTTAATTTTTTCGCTAAATGATGAGGCGATACTTTGATGTGGTGTATTTTCTTTTCTTTTGGGCCTCATTTTTACTTCTCTCTCTCTCTCTTATTATTTTTCTCCTTCAATCTCTCTGTGTCCCTCTAAAATTTCATTATCTCTTAACTTTCTCTCCCTCTATTTCATATTTTTCCTTTTTCTTCATCTTCTTCTTTCTCTATTTCTCCTCTATATGTTTATGTTTTTCTTTAAACAAAAATATTCTCAATCTCTCTCTCCAATAGCAATAACATAAATAAGGAGGATAAGAAGATAATCATGATGATGATGAGGATGATAATAAAGAACACATGGGAAGAATAGATAGAGAAATTGAGATGGGATGAAGAAAAAGAAAAATAAGAAAAGAGAGAGGAGTAAAAAACAAGAATAAATGTTTGGCTTGTGAGAAAATGCTACATCATCATCATCATTTAATGAATAAATTAACGAAATTTAATGTCAGAATCAATTTGAAACAAAATATATAAGTTAAAGTGAAATTTGATTGCATATTTTTTCTTAGTTTTCAATTTGATCTGATATATTTTTTTTGTTACACTTTTGTTCCCATATATTTGGATTAATTGTAGAATTGATCATATATGTTTAGGTCAGATTTAGAAGTGGTCTTATATATTTACAAAATGGTCAACTAATGGTTAATTATTTTGTAAAGATATGAGACTAATTGTGCAACTTGACTAAAAAATATGACCATAAATGATATGGGACCAAAATTGGGACCTTTTGGTCCCATATCTTTGATTTGAGAATTTTACATTATTTTTTTTTTTGTAGGCAAAATTTTACGTTACTTTCTTTTGTGTTGTTTTATATTTGGCTAAATTGCACTGAGACCCTTGAATTTTAACTTCGGGGCAAAAAATATCCTTGAATTTTAAAATTTGACAAAAAAACCTCGTAAGTTTTCAAGTGTGCTCACTTAGAACCCTTGAGTTTTAAAACTTGACAAATAGACCCTATGAACTTTCAATTTAACTCACTTAATTAAGACCCCTAAATAACCTTATTTTTTAAAAAACTCAAGGGTTTTAAGTGAACAAAGTTGAAAGTTCAGGGGGTTTACTTGTCAAATTTTAAAACTCAAGGTTCTAAATGAGTACAATTGAAAATTTAAAGAGTTTTTCTGTCAAATTTTAAAACTCTGCCCCTGACTTAAAACTCAGGAGTCTTACTACAATTTATTCTTTGTATTTTAATTATCTCATGAAGCATTGTTTTTATACCCAAAAATATAAAATTAATTTAAAATTTTTAAAATGTTTTAAAATAAAAGAAAATACAAAATCAATTTAAGCATTGAAGTGATGCTTTCATTGCACGGTAGAGTAAAGTAAGTGAGAAAGCCATGTAAAATTACACAATCTGAACGTTACATCTAAAATTTCTACTTTATCTAACAGTACATATCGGGCAATCTTGTACATTCCTATATTTCACTATTCATTCATGTCCTTCGTCGCCGTTAACCCTCCGTCTAAGTGTCGGTCCCGCCGTTAAGACGGAATCCACTAACAGCCTTTAAACGCTCCACTCATTTAGACCGTACGATCATGGCTTCCCCGCCACGTGGCTACATCTCAAGGCCCTCCATGTCCATGCAATGCACGTCTTACACGTAGGACACGAGTCCCATGTTCGGTACACACGGTCTCATAATGTTTTCCTGGTTGCTGCTGTACACAATCCTAGCTCTGATGGTAGTAGTAAAGTGGAGATATGAAAAAAAAAAGGGTCACTTTATAAAGTGTTAACACTTTTAATATACGTAATTCTTTTGTGATATCTATTTTTTTGGAATTAATATAAAATACTGTTTAATATTTATAATTTTTATTGTATGATATAATCAGGGAGAAATAGTTTTCTTAAAAGAATTCTATCACTCCATAATATCTTGTAGACAAAATTATATTTTCGATCTCGTAATTTATAGTCATGTTTCAAGTTGTTTCCTGAAATTTATTTGATTTCATTTTGATCATTTAGTTTTCAAAAATCAATAAAAAAACTCTTCACTCCTAATACTAAATTTGGAAAACTTTTTGTGTTTCAATTGATTTGTTTATTTTACATGTATAATTTATCGATCATTGGTACTAATAATATTTTTCATGTTTTCCTTGAAAATTAATTTGATTTAAAAAAAAATAAAAATATTTCTGTAGTTAATATCCTTTTTATTGACTTTTGAAAATTAAAGGACCAATCTGAAACAAACCAAATTTAAGACAAATTTATAACAAAATCTTAAGTTAAAATATCAAAAGTACATTTTTATTTTTTATTTATACAAAATAATTTATTTTTCATTTAAATTAATAGAAAGTATTAAATTTAAACTGGATTAATAAAGAATAAATAAATTAATACTATAATTGATTTATAAAGAGTTTATATTTTTGTGTTTGTTTTATTTCAAATTTACATAATTAACTTCTTTAATCTTTTTAGAAAATGAGGATTATTTTTTAACAAAAATGCTATTTAATCTTTGAATTTATATCAAGTCAATAAATTAATATCTGAATAATTCAAATATATGATTTAATCTTTACAATATTTTAATTGTTAATAATTTGATTTCTAAATATAAATTGATTTTATATTTTTTATCTTTAAACTTAAGAGCTAAGTCAATTATATAAAGACTAATTTGTTAATTTTATATATTTTGAGATTAAATAATAAAATCTCTTGTCCAAATTAAAGAGGAAGATGTACGGAACAGAGAAAGCGAATGAAGCGATAAAGCATGATCTGGTTTTCCACCTCAGGCGTGCATTACGGGTGACAAATATCCCTCCTACGTTTCTTTTTAATTATTTTATTTACAATTCGACTGCGTTGACAATTATTAATTATTTCAGAACTAAATCATATCTCATTTATAAAATTTAAGAAAGACAACCAAAGAGAAAAAAAAAAAAAGAGTATTGACTAAAGGAATAGATATATAATCATATACATTTCCACGTACTGCCCATTAACTTGAGCCAACCGAATTATACTTTATTTATTATTCATTATGTTACTAATTATAAAATATCACAACGAAGGATCATTCCAGAATAAGATGATAGAATGGTGTGATATATACTACTTGTATGTATGAATTACGATTATTTGGTGAGCAAAAATGTGACACTGATGATGATTCTGTGCATTGGGATGGTTTTATAATGTTTTTGATTGGTATATTCACTATATTGTATATATTTGTGTCAAATTAATAAATGTGTGCACTTAACCTAATTACATCATTATGAAAGCCTCAATTTGTACATACTAATAATAAAGCTAAAAGTTGGTTGTGGAGTGCCAAATGAGTGATTCGTAATTCGTAAATGGAGTGAGTAGGTGAAAAATCACTAAATTATGAATGTGAATGAAATATACACATACGAGATTTTAATTTTTGGCCATTACCATTACCAATCTTTCACATTCACACCAAGAAATCATGTAATGTCAAATTAGTGTTTTAACTTGTGAGAAAGAAATACAACGTTGTCACTCTATTCAAATCTTGTTGTAATAAATAGTTAAGTTTATGTGTCAAATAATTTTTTATATTGTTTATTAAATAAGAGTAAAAAAAATATATAAACTAAGATGTGAGTCTAATACATACAAACATAAATCACTAATAAGTAATTAAATAGATATAATCAATTTTATTTATCTGAGCGTCAAATGAGTTATTTATTTTTAAAACACGATTTGATCTAATTGTTTGTTGATGGTTTCAAAATATTCATCAAAAGAAATCGGTAACTCTTGATTTTATCCACATTTGAACTTGAAATGAGAAAGATATAACTACATTCAATATTTTTTGAATCAATTTGGAACATCATGAAAATACGTATTACCATTCTAAAACAAATGAGAGGTAAAGGACCAGTTTGAAATCCACCTCATACATAAAGGACCCATTTGATATTTTGGCCTTTTTTATTAAGGCAAAAGTACTAATTTTGTCCCCAAACTTTACATTAACTGTCAATTTCGTCCCCAATCTTTTTTGCTATCAATTTTGTCCCAAATGTTTCACATCTTGGTCAATTTTATCTTTTTCTCTTACTTTAGTCAAATATTATCGACAGAACCTTCGTAGCTAATGATATATAATGTAAAATTGATAGAAAAAGAAACTTAAATCCTAACTCAAGTTGAAAAACATGATACAGTCTGTCATTAATTTATTGAAAGAAGTTAATCAAAGGATAAAATTGACTAAAATGTGAAACATTGGGGACGAAATTAACAATTAATGTAAAGTTTGAGAATGAAATTAGTACTTTTGCCTTTTATTTAAATACTATTTGGTCCTATACAGGTATATATGTAGTTAGTAACGTAACAAGGAGGTATAACTTAAAGAGCAATACCCCTTTTTGGTCCCTCAATTGTTACTGAGTCGAGGAATCGGTCCCTCAATTGTGGGAAACTACAACTCAGTCCCTCAATTGTACAATCTCGTTTACGTTTTGGTCCCTCACGTCTGGTCCGTTAGTGATAGAGGTGTTAAGTGATGACGTGTCACCGTTATCTGCTTAGGTGGCTGTTAAATGCTTAGTTGAGGGACCAAATCCTCGACTCAGTAACAATTGAGGGACCAAAAAGGGGGTTTGCTCAAATTAATATCCAACTCATTTCCACTTGACACCTCATTCAAACTACTCTCTTGCAATTTGGTCCTAAAGCCCCTAAATCCCCTAAAACTTTTTTTAATCATCTTCTTCATCTTTTTCATCTTCTTCATTCATTTTAGTCCCAAATCCTAAAAATAAAATTGTAAAGTATCCTAAAATCTTTCCAAACATTCCAATTTAGTCCTTAAATGTATTAAAAACCCTAAAACCCTAAACCCTAAAAAAAATCTACTTTGAGTTCATTCATTTTATCCCATTATTCTCAACTTATTAAATCATAATTAAAAAAACATTTTAGTCCCTGAACCCTAATTTCTTCATCTTCATCTTCATCCTCATTCCTCTCTCATCTTCCATTCCTCATCGCCGATCCTACTGCTTCAACCAAATCCTCAAACATCAAAATGGCTCGATTCTTCAAATCCTTAAACATTCTCTCGCTCGATTCTTCAATTTCTGGGTTTGATTTCAAGTTCACAACCATTTTAGGCGTCGCGAGATACATTCATTCATTTCTTAGGGTTCGAATTCGAATTGGGGGAGAAAGTTTGGGGTTTCTTTCGATTTTGAAGAAATTCCGAGAGAATGCCTGCGACTGATGATGAAAACTCGTCGTCGCCGTCGTCGTTTACCCATTTCGGCCGTTCACTTTTGAGTCTCTGTCGCGACCATCAGGTTCACTCCATGGAAAGCTCAACGACGCCACATGTTCACTCTGTCGCGACTTGCTTTCTCTCTCATGAGTCTCTAAGCTTCTCGATTCCTTCCTTCGCTGCCACGAGAGCTTTTCGGCCGATGAATGATGATGATGATGATGATGATGATGATGATGATGATATGAACTGATGATGAACTGATTTTTTTTTTAATTTTTGGATGATGAACTGGTGAATGATGATGATGATGATATGAACTGATGATGAACTAATTTTTTTTAATCAAGAATTGATGAATTGATCAAACTTATGTAATTTTTGGTGATTTCTGGTTGTGTAGTTTTAGGGTTTTGTGGTTTGGGGTTTGGAGTGGATGAGAAGATGAAGATGATGAAAGATGATGAAAGATGAAGAGGAAAGTAGGATTTAGGGACCAAATTGCAAGAGAGTAGTTTTTTTTAGGGGTTTAGGATTTAGGGTTTAGGGGTTTAGGGTTTTAGATTTTAGGGTTTAGGGTTTTAGAGTTTAGGGTTTTAGGATTTTAGGGTTTTTAATACTTTTAAGGACTAAATTGGAATGTTTGGAAGAGTTTTGGGACACTTTACAATTTTAGGAATTTAGGGTTTTAGGGTTTAGAGTTTAGGATTTTAGGGTTTAGGGTTTAGAGTTTGGAGCTTAAGTTTTAGGGTTTTTAATACATTTAAGGACTAAATTGGAATGTTTGTAAGGGTTTTGGGATACTTTACAATTTTATTTTTAGCATTTGGGACTAAAATGAATGAAGAAGATGAAAAAGATGAATAAGAGGATTAAAAAAAAGTTTTAGGGGATTTAGGGGTTTTGGGACCAAATTGCAAGAGAGTAGTTTTAATGAGGTGTCAAGTGGAAATGAGTTGGATACTAATTTGAGCAAACCCCCTTTTTTGTCCCTCAATTGTTACTGGGTCGAGGATTTGGTCCCTCAACTAAGCTTTTAACGGCCACCTAAGCAGATAACGGTGACACGTCATCACTTAACACCTCTGTCACTAACGGACCAGACGTGAGGGACCAAAACGTAAACGGGATTGTACAATTGAGGGACTGAGTTGTAGTTTCCCACAATTGAGGGACCGATTCCTCGACTCAGTAACAATTGAGGGACAAAAAAGGGGGTTTGCTCTAACTTAAATTAATGATTGAATCAAGAATGTGGGGCCCATGGTGTCGCATTTCTTTTGCGTCGTTTTCCTCATCTAAAAATTATAGTTTATATTTCGAAAAAACTATACTACTTTCATAATATTAACTTATATAGTAATAGTTAATGTGATAAAAATTGATGAAATGATTTTAATTTAACGATGTAATTATTAAAAAAGGACTGAAAATTCTAAGTGAGATTAAAATTTTAGTAAATAAACATTAGAACTTGGTGTATATGTATACAATAATTGGGTCACAATTTTTTTTTTGAGTAATCTAACAACTCAGTATTTAAAAGTAGAAGATCATCAAATTAATAACTTGATTTTTAAATATTAAAATATATAAGGTTAAGTCGGTTTTGGTAAAAACGGTAACTCACGTGTTTTGGGTAGTCGTGATGGCTTGCTAGAGTCCGCTCTCGACTTGTGAGTCATAGGATAGCTTGCTGCCAACTTCACGTGAGGCCTGCTGGGTCACACATGAGCAGAATCAGGACACCGCTTAAAGGGACACGAATTAGGGTTAATTCGTGAGTCACTCCGGTGACACAATTTAAGACATAGCAAAATGTCTGGGACATTAAGTCTTGTCTTAAATAATCTACAGTTGTGATATATTTAAATTTGTGAGACAAGTTTAAATATAATAATTGTTAAATAGTTAATGGGATTAATTATTTACAATTATAATATTAGGGAAAATAAATCATATAAGGTTTCTAAAAGTTAGGAGATTATTGATTTATTAAAATCTCTAATATTAGGTTAAATGGATTGAGGGTGGCGCCTCATTATATGATTTTAGATTAATAAAATTGTTTTATTAATTAAAGTCATGAGTTTGAATTCAAAAGATTTGATCTAGATATCAAAAGATTTGAATCAGAGATATTAGGGTAATATCTTAACTCAAAATCTTTAGAAGATTATAATCTTCTAATAGTTAGGAATGTTTTTGATTTATAAAATTCCATAGAATTTTGGGGAGGATGGCGCATTGCATCTTGTGGGACCAAGGGAAGATTTGATCTTCCATTTGATTCTCCAAGATTGCAATTTGAATTTGAATTGAAATATTAAGCAATATTTTAATTAGAAATTCAAGTCCTAAAATTATGAAATTATTGTAATCTCATGATTTTAGAATTATTAAAATTCCCAAAATTGTAATTTAAAAGGCAAGGGAAAGTCGCCTAGCTCCAACCCTAGCTCATTTTAGAAGAGAGAAAATTTTTGGCTCCCTAGAGTTTAGAGAGAGGAAAAATCGAGTTGGCCTAAGTGTTGGGGAATTCGATTTGCACCACCAAAAATTAGGGTTTTGAGAGAAGAGAAAAAACAAGAAAGAGTTCTTGCCCCTCTCTTCTCCCTTGCGCCACCTTTGCTTCTTGATTCAAGAAAGAGTTCTTGAATTCAACCACCGTAGATTGGGTCCCTGGTTCTTTTGGAGAAAAGAACAGAAGGCTAGCACCTTGGTGCTCGACAAACTGCTCGTGTGGATCACCGGCGGAGGAAGGACGCTACGAGTGGACTTCTAGGACACGCCCCGTACAACCAAACCAATTGGAACTCGTGAGGTATACCACTATCTTAACTGGTTTTAAATTCGACTAGCGGATCTCCTGGGGAAATCTTGGGCTAGGCGCATAAAATTTTAATTTTATATTCTGCTTCCGCTGCGTTCTTGCGCCTGGATTTCCCAACACCCTGTCAGTACCACTCTTTGTATATATGGTGGTTGGGTATAGATAAGTTTTAATATGTTGCATATAGTTCCTTTTTCAGTCCACTTCATCTTATTTTGCCACATCATGATCCTAGTTACTATGCCACGTCATACTTAACGACTAAATATGGATGGAATTCACCAAGGGACTAACGGTGGAACCTTTTGAGAAGTTATGAGACCAAAATTGCAACAAAAAAAGTTATGGGACTAAAATGAAACCTTTGTCATAGTTATGGGACCAAAATTGCAACAAAAAAAGTTATGGGACCAAAATGAAACCTTTATCATAGTTATGGGACCAAAATTGCACTTAAGCCAATAAAAAATAAACAATCAAAACCATCATCATCTTCTTTGCATGGATCATCATCATTCTCTTCTTCTTCATTCATCATCATCTTCTTCTTCTTCAATCATCATCATCTTCACCACTACCACCACCACCGTCAGCAGCAACAACACCACCATCATCTTCGGCGGCGGCGGTAGTGGTGAAGATGATGATGATCCATGCGAAAAAGATGATCCTCTTTTCTTACAATTTGATCATATTATAAAATAGGACTTTGAGCTGCGGGACCAAAACAAAACTTTGAGCAAACCTGAGGGACCAAAATAGAACTTTGGCAAAAAAAAATGACACATAGGCAACCATTAGCCCAGTCAGCTCACATATCAGTTTTTTCTGTCAATCTAATTATTGGAGTTAGAGATTAGGATATAATTGACAACAATATAAAACATTGGGGGTATAACTGACACAAAACAAACGTTAGAGGCATAACTAAAACTGACACCAAACGTTAGAGGCACCATAAAGTCTTTTGCCTATTTTAAATGTAATCTGTTTTGAACCAAAAAAAAAAAAGTACTCTCTTCGTACTCTTTCCTGATTCCTCTCTGATTCTCTCCTTTTTATCTCCAAGTCATTGCCTCTCAAATTTCATCATCTCTAAACAAGATGAATTATATTCTATAAATTTAGGGAAATGCTATAAAAAAACTCAGAGTTTTATAATCTATCTCTCTCTATCAATCACTCTCAAATCAAATTTTTATACTCAATTTTTGATTTGACAACGAGAGAGATAGACTATAAAAAGTCCATTGCTTAAGCAATGGATCTTTTTATAGCATTATCCTTCTACAAATATGAAGTATCAGTGACAAATAAAATTCAGGCAAAAAAAAAAAAAAGACAAACAAAATTACTATTGCTTAATTGTTTTAATAAACCACTCTCTAGGTGTTCATATGCCCCATAAACTTGACCCAACTTTTTTTTTGGGATAACGGATTGGGTTTAAAGTTGAGATTTTTGGTTTGAGCCTAGCCGAGATATACTTATTTAATTTTTAATTCTTTTTAATTTCTTTTAGTATATATATATTTATACTTTCTCTTATTAAATATTTTTCATTTTATATAAAATATATAAAATGTGTATGGATTAATTAAAAATACGAAAAATATAAAATCTCAATTAAATTAATATTTTTTAATTTTGATAAATAAATCAACTTAAATAATTTTATTAATATAAACATAATTAAATTCATATATAATTAAAATTACAATTTTTTTAAAAAATTGATCTGGTTTGGCCCGATGACCTGACCCGGTGGTCTGGCTGAAAACTGGCTCGACCCGACCAGTGGACACCCCATACTATAAATTTCCAGTATGGGATACTTTATTTGTCAAGATATATCATTCTTTTAATCTTAATAGCAGTCCCGTATCCAGAAAATCAGCAATATACAAGTTTCTTTCTTTGTTGAAACCATTAATGGATGTTCTAATATAAAGAGCTTAGATACATTACAAAACTTGGCAAATCTAAACACTAACTAAACCAACATCATATACAAACTGCGAAACAAATGTAGAACAGAATAAGGGGGCAGAATTGGGTTGAACTTGAAAGAACATATGTTCAAATCTGCTAATTCGTGTCACGTGTCGTATGATCATGCCATGCCATTAGCAGAAGCAAGAATTTATCATAAACATTCTCCAGCATGCAATAATTACATCACCTATAATGCCAGATATTTTCGACCAACATCTATGATTTCCGTTTCTCATCCTCCTGCGGATTCAAGTTTTTTATATCAATATGGTAGTCAATTTAGGAGTGCTCATATAAAACTGAGTCAGAGACCAAAATCAAATTCCAACATAGCAAGGCCAAAATCATAGATATATCAAAGTATATGTGTAGGTGTGTACATACATATTACATTTTTCCAACATAGCTTCTACTACTTTGTTTCCAGATTCATCTAGTAGAACTTAAGTAAACTAAGTAAAAACTGCAGGAACACGAGAAATTTAACTCAATAATTTGATTTATTTGCAACCTAATTTCAGAGGGTTGAATAATGAATAATAAAGTGCTTAGCTAATATGCAAAGCCTATAGAAACCTTGTATTTCATAAGGAAAACAAGAAAATTTTGCATACAGAAGAACTTAAGCAAGGGAAAATACAAGGAAATATATAAAAGGAATTGCAGTCTACAACTAATACTTACCGAACTATCTACCATTTATCCAAATCATCATCAAAGGTTAGATCACCATCATCTGAAAACCCAAAGAGGTTGTTGGTAAATATGATTATATATAAAAATAAACCATCTAGAGCACACAATACATATTCAGCAGTCAGCACAATATTCCCAAATTATTACTGTCACTGAAGATGGCAATAAATCTTCCAGACTTGTTCTAAAAAACATAGCAGTATAGACTCTGATGTAACAAATAGAAAGACAGACGGAAAAACAGATATCCATCTAATCAGACCAGTCTATTGAAGTTGAAAGGATAACTTCAATAATCATTCAGTTCTTTCAAGAAAAATGGCTGAAAATACAACAGGAATTTACTACTATATCAGTTAACCATCATAAGCCAAACGATGCAGTAGCATAAATTGAATGTCACGACTCAATTTCTTTCTGTTAGTATAGTAAATTCTGGGATAAAGGAAATTTGAGTAATAATCATAACTGGAGACGCGCCAGTTTCAGGTATGTTAAAAACCAGTGTAATTTTTTGGAAATAAATAGATTTCAATCAGCTTGATTAATTTAGCTATACCTGGGCCTTCATCACTGTCTCCTAAATCACCCAAAAGAAATTCATCCAAGTCTTGCTCATCTAACGAAGGTCTTTTCTCCTTTTTAACTTCCTTCAGCCCTTGATTGGAATTCAGTCTAACTTCTGGTGGTTCAATTGCTTTGTCATCCTTTGCTTGCTCAACTGCTTTGTCATCCTTTGCTTGCTCAATTGCTTTGTCATCCTTTACTTGCTCAATTGCTTTGTCATCCTTTACTTGTTCAATTGCTTTGTCGCCCATTAATTGTTCAATTGCTTTGTCATCATTTACATGTTCAATTGCTTTGTCATCTTTTACTTGTTCAATGGCTTTATCATCTTCAACTTGGTCAATTGCTTTGTCATCCTTTACTTGTTCAATGGCTTTATCGTTCGTTACTTGCTCAATTGCTTTGTCATCCTTCACTTTCCCAATTGCTTTCTCATCCTTTGCTTGTTCAGGTAATTTTAGCTTAGCATTCTCCATGTAGCGTTTCTCATACCTATGGAAATCAGAAGGACAGTTACAAAATTATGCCACTATAACCAACATAGGTAAAAGTTCAGCAGAGTGCAGGAGCTTCTAGAAAACCAAGCATATAAAGCATGTACAACTACATAAACAACCAATCTTTTTTTTTTTTTTTTATAAAAAATCTGTTTTCTTATGAGGTAGAACAAAATGGTAAATATTGTTGCTATTAATTCTTATAGGCATACAACTATTTCCTTCTAATTTATGTAATAGATTGTCGAAATACTTGATCTCATAGAAAAATTTGCCAGCATCAGTGGAAAATAGCAAACAACCGCCAGTGTTGGTTCTCCTGTAGTGATCCAAATAAAATTTTGAACAACTTCCAAGTACAAATCACCTTGAAATTAGTTCTTTCGAGGCTTTCACATGGATCCTAGACCTATCGATCAGGTCCAGTCTTTTCATTCTCCAACTCTCACGAATAAAAATGGACTCTTTAAGAAATTGATAACAAGCTAGAGTACAATATAAACATTCCTATAGATTAGTATATGTGATATTTCAATTATAACATAGAAAAGCCTTTATAAATAGGATTTCATGTTTTCTTTGACAAGTATCAGTGCCAGACGTACATTGTTATATAGTTTTTAACATTCTACAAAGAAACCTTGATCTTGTCCCAAACTTGGCTATAACAAAACAATCCAGATAAGCATAGCCTCGAGCCAAAAAAAATGGAAATTAGATGTAAAATTTAAAGGTAAATAAAATACAAGAAAAACTACTTACGGTTCAATATGGCTGTTCATAAGAATAAAATATATTCTCCAAAACTTCCTCTCTTTCATGACACGTGGACAAAGCTCATACCTTAATTTTGAAATCTCCTGCAACAAAACATTAAAAGAATGGTGACAAAGCAGAATGTTTCATACTTGTAAATATAAGAAAATGTGAACATATCATGCAGTACAAGAGCTACAGCTTATAAATCTGTGTCGAAGATCTCATTACATCTTCATGTTAGATTAGTAGCACAACCAGATGGCAGATGCCATATCCATTGAAGCCAAGACTTGCTCCATCTACAAACTCTTAGAGCATAATATCATTCATCTCATAAATCAACCATGGTAAAATGTATATACAACAATATGATTCAACAAGCATCACCTTGCTGTGGTTTGGAGTAGCTAACTCTTGCTCACTTATACTGCAGATATCAGCTACAATTTACTAAGTATCCTAGTTAACTAACGCTCCACATATATTTTACAATTTCTTTCAAAGTTGATAAATGTTAGGCCGTTTCCTCTCTTGAAATCTGTGGGTTAAGGAAACATTAAAAGAGATTTTATTTTTGTTTCTTTTAAATGAAAAGAATTAATCATGAAATATATCCCATATCTTTCTGAACAAGCAACTCTTGAACATTCAAGGGAAAAAATGAATAACTGAAACATCACCCTTTTCAAAACCCAGTGGGCCAGATTTGAGCCTAGTAACTGCATCAGACATCCAATGTACCCTCCAGCACTAACCCTTCCGAATCCTCACAGTTCCCCAATGTTGAACGTTCTCATGGTTGTTTGCAATCACCAAATGAACAATATACCAAAAAGTGCAACTATAACTAAGACAGGGAAAGTTTTCACTATAGTATCGAACGCGGTATGTCTGAGATTTGCTTCTTGAACAACAAATGCAGTGTTCCCTTACTGGCTGACACAGTTTATTTTATTTTATTCTATAACAAGGTTTCACAAATGAATAAAAAAAGAAATAATTGCATATAATTGCCACTTCTAACGGGGTGATTGGGGGGAGCATTGAAGAAACATGTAAAATTGATTCCACTCATGGCCTTGCATAACTTAAAAATTTTCCCAGATTTAGGGAATCACTGGTTGATCTAATTCACAAAAAGCCAAGGATGAATGGGGCAAACGTTTACATTACAATTCTAAGATAAGAATAATGGTTACCTTGACCGTAGAAAGAACAAGACTGGCATGTTTCTCCTGCCACTCAGTAAGATCCTGCCTAACATTTGACAGTGTAGGAACATCAAACATCTGCGTATCATCTGCAAAAGGGAACATAATTGAGACAAATATGACAATATCATGTGAAGAATAAGTAGGAAATACTAAGCATCAAAAAGTTGAATCACTAAGACTAACTGGTTACTCGATAAGGATACACAAACATGTCTAAATTTAGACATTTATATAATTGTATACATATGGACAAATAACTGACTGATTAGAAGACCAGAATAGCCCAAAGGATAGTAAATGACCTTCAAGAGGGAAATCGCGAAACGTGGTCGGAGTGATCCCTTTCACGAACTCTCTCAATTCTTCTGTGATACCGAACTTCTCCAGAGTGTCGCCGGCCACATGAGATTCCTCCGGCGCCGTCGTAGGCGCGACTCCGGTTGCCGGAGTAATAATCCCGTCGGCTAAGTGTTTGATGAGGTCGGCTCGCTTGACGGCTTCGATTCTGATCTGGTCGGCTCGCTTGGAAGCTTGTGCGGCGATTTCTTTGGAGCGCTTGGTGGTCTCAGCCACGATGTCGGAGATGGAGGAAGCCCCAAAAGAGAGGTCCTGTGTGCGTTTCGCGGCTTCCTCAGCGAAACTTCGAGCTTTGGTCCAGAAATCCATGCCTTAAGCCTTAAACCTAAGAAGTCCCTGTGTGTGTGTGTGGCTTCTTCTTCTTCTACGTTTAATCGGCGTTGGCAATAATAGAGAAGGAAGATAACGAACGATGATGGGAAGTGATTGTTTGAGAAATGTTGTGGAAATGAATGAATGAATGAATGAATGAATGATTGTTTGAGAAGAAATATCAGTTTTGGAGTTTTTGACTTGTCCACTGCTCAATCCAATACCAAAATTTTGGATTAACAAGTTGCCCTAATCTTTTCTTTCTGGTTGACTCAATCCATGAGCTGCAAAACAACAGTCCTACAACACTTACTAATTTTGGATTCTTTTAGATATCATTTTGTTTTCATATGATCAACTCTTGCATTCCTTGTAATTTATTTATTGGTCAGAATTCAGAAACTCAAGTTGGTCTCAAATATATGGGATAGGTTTAACATTAGTTCTAAATATTTTTACTTAATTCATATTAATTCTACCTATTTTTATAATTTTTTAAGTTAGTTTCGAATTTATTTTTTTAGGCAAATTGACGTTAATTATTAATATTCTCAATTCGATAAGAAAAAAAAATACTTTAAGAGTTAACACAGTTATGATATTCAAATTTAAAATGAGAAAAATTTGAGTAATATTAAATTTTTTATCATGAAATGTATGGTTTATTTTTCGCAATTCATTTTGATGTTGTTTGTTGACAACTTCAATTAAATTTAAAAAATATTCATAAAAAATAACTCGTAACTTTTGAATTATCGCATTTAAACTTAAAATAAAAAAATATTAATACTTCTTATATCAATTTGAGAAATTATGAAAAAGATAAACTACCTAAATTACTATTTTAACTTTAAGATTTTTTTGTTGATTTGCATTCAGTTAACCTCTAATAAATTAATTCACGCCTTTAAAGTTGTAAAACGATTAAGACAGGATTTATATGTAATTTTTTACAACTTTATTCTAAATTTTTTTAATGAAAATAAGACGTATGACAATTTCTTTTATATAACAAATCAATGATAGAAAAGAATATTAAAAATAATTTTTTACATAATAAATCATTTAAAAGAAAATATATAAATAAAGTTTATAATTGGAAGAATTTTATCACAATTTTATATATATATTTTCAAAATGATTATATTTTCTTTTCTTCTATATCATATATGTTCTCTTCCTTGCTAAAAAATATCATATTTGTGCAAAATGATTATATTTTTTTTTCATTTATATCATATTTGTCAAAAGTGTTATACGCTGAATTGCAATAAATCTGCGTCCAACCACAGAATCAATTAAACTACATAACAAAATCAGCGAGTATGTCACTGTGTCCCCTGTATTTGGAAACAAAAAAAAAAAAAAAAGAAAAGAAAAAGGAAAGAAGACGAAAAGGAAAAAATAGTTAAAATTGGAAGCAACCTTCTATATTCATCTCATCATCGCTACACTTTTGAATTCTCAATCCTCGCAATGACACGAAAACCTGATACTCTGCAATTCCAAGGTGAGCTCATCTTCTCCAGATAATTCCAGACCAACCCCACTTTTTATATTTTTCTTAAATTCAATCGTAATCATCATTGGTAGCTAATAAAGCTCGTTACTTTCCAGTCTATCATAACTTCATTTGAAAGAGAAGGATTTGAATCAAAAGAAGAAAGTAAAGTATTAAATCTCGAGGGTTGACGTTGACCGGCGACGACGTCTCCATCTAGCTTCGCATACAAATATTGGCTCTCCCTTTTGTCGTCTCTTCTCTTCACTCAGTATTGTTGAATCCCTAATCAGAAAACGCAGCCAAATCAGTCAGTGCTCAAGAAAATTTCATTATCCTCTGAAACAAAAAAAAAAGCCCTAGTCCCACACAGCATTATATTTTAGGAAATTTGTCCGTCGGATTCTGGTCCACGTGATGATGTGAAACCCTCACTGTTCTTGAAGGTTCCTTTCTTAACTCTTTCTTTTTGTTTTGTTATGTAGTTTGTTTGATTCTGTGGCTTCTTTTCATTTATTGCTCATTTGGGTACGATAGTACTGAGAACTCTTACTATAATTTGTAGGGTTCTGTTCTTCGTGATGGGATTTCTGGGTTTGTTCTGCTTTTGAGTCTAATTGCCTTTTGGATTTTGCTGTGATTTTATTTTTGGATCTTTACTTTCTGGGGTTTTGTTTAGGTTTTTTGAGTATTGGAGCAATTGTGTAGAATGCTAGTGGTAAGTATGGATGCCAAGAGACAAAGGCGGCCAAATGTTAGGTTGGGTGAAGTTGGAGAAGTTCCTGCTGCATTTGCTTGTGGATTTCCTCAGAAACCTAGGGAAAATTTGAGGACTAAGAGATGGAAACATGATGATGCGAGTCCTAAGGAAACTGAATTCAAGCACACAAATGGGTTTCCCAAAGGAAGGCCTTTTCAGTTGATGGATTCCGACCCGGAGGTCTCTCCTAGGGTTTCAGCTGACTTTCATCAGAACAGTGAGAATAAGAACCCAAACTCATCAAAATCAGCGCTTGATTTTGTGAAATCCAATGAAATGAATGCGGCCATGGATAATTTGGATTTCACTAAGATTACTCGAAAGTGCAGGGTTATGAAAAGAACCGGTCGTAGCACAATATATAGTGGTGGTTTTTTCAGTGGTGCTTGGAGTCCTAGACTTAGCCCTGAATTGAGTTGTGAAAAAGATAAAGTTTGTGATGGGAGACAGTTTGTGCAGTTCACTTCAGATGCATCCGACGACCATTCGATAAGCAACGGATTCAAGGATTTGTCGGATCATGAAATGCCAGCAACCAGCAAAGATGGATCTGAATATAATGCATATGAAACCACCTCACCACAAGCTGATTGTCAGGACCTTGGAAAGGAAGATGCTTGTGAAGAAGACAACAGCGAATTTCCTGGACTATCACATGAAATGAGAAGCGGAGATGATGATATAAATGATGTTAAACAATGGTTGGAGGAGCTAGGATTTGGTAAGTATGCCGGCTTGTTTGAGATGCACGAGGTAGATGAGGAAGTACTGCCACTACTTACACTTGAAGATCTCAAAGAAATTGGAGTGTTTGCTGTTGGGCCACGGCGAAAGTTGTACACTGCAATTCAACAGTTAAAAAGAGCAAGCTCATAAAATCACAATCTCAAACTTTGTCTTGTCTTTTTCTTTTGTAAGGAGATGGATGACAAGTTTATGTAACTTTTTGTGAGCTCTAACATGTTTTCCCACTCTCACCTGTGCCAATCCCACACTAGAGACAAGAGTAGAATGTTTATAGTTTTTGCATCTGTAGGTTTTGTTTTGGCTGGCTTTTAGCTCTTCATACGTTGTCATCCTGGTGTAGCTTAAATGTGGAACAACTGATGAATAAACCATCATGTCAAGAGCCTGAAAGTTCTGTATGTTCATGTTGGCTAACTTCCTTTTTGCTTGTTAATAAAGCATATCAGTTCCAAAATATTGCTGTGTTCTTCGATATGTCAGAAATATCTGTGCACCTTCGCAATGATGTTTACTGGCCATAGCTGCTTTTATTTCTATGTTTTGCTCTGCTAGATAGATAAACATAACTTCATAGAGGTATGTTTTTCCCAACTGTTTTGCGTGCAGTTATATAAATTATCATATATTGGTTTGACAGTGTTCTGCCTTTCAGTAACTTCATAAAAAACTCTGCTGCATTCATTAGAGGCTGAGGGAGTGTTTCCATCCTTCAGTGACGTATTAATGATTTCTAAACAGAGAGACAGAATAGTGGAGATGGTGAATTTCTTGTTGTTCTTGCATCTCTTATTCAGTTTGTATTTAATCTATTTTCTGATTGTAATGGGTGTACTTTTTGTGATTTGAAGTTCATTTTTCAGTTCTAACTTATTTGAGCCAAGAAAGATTTTGTATTCCTAAGCTATACACACACGTTGTATTTCTTTATTCATATAAAAGTACTATTTAACCCTGGGATATGTAAGGAATCTCCACTATGGTAAGATTGAAATCTTCTGTGCTTATAGCTTTGTGGGTGATGGGCATTCTTCATATAAGCAATCACAAGAAACCTTTTTAATTTCAAACTCTATACTTGCTGTGCTGCTTTGTGAATTGCCTGTTTGATGAATTTCTGTATGTCAACATACTGTAACTGTAAGTGGTTCTTTAGAGTTTAATTTAGATAACTATAAACACCATGGTTGAGTGATGTGACTTTCTGTACTTTTTTTAGTTTGTGTAGTCTCTTTCATGGAGTTTAGTTAATGTTTATAAAATATAGACAGAGTGAATCATGAAAGGACTTCCAAATATGTTGGCATGTAGAATTCACTTTGATCTGATTTTTTTTTTGTCCTAATTTGAAGTTCTCTACTTTGTATATTCAAGGTTCAAGGTGAAGTGAACTGGGCCTCATTAATTGGACTGGGCTTAGGGTAATATGATTTGGGCTTTTGGCCTTGCTTTCAAACAGTCCACATGCACTCGCTTAGTCAAGAGCAAATAATTTTATAGAGAAAAAAAAAACTATTGTGTTTATTGTTGAGTTGTGATCATGTGACAATCGTATTTGTTAGGAGAATTAAAAATTTTAGAAGTTGAGTTTCTAATTTAATTTTGAAAACTATAAGCATGTAAAAGATCATATGCAATGAATTGTCTTTATGTATAATGGATAAAATTTCATGAAGAACTGGATTTCTAAATGTGTGAATGGAGCGGTTCTCTTAATCGCAAACCTAAAATATAGAGGTAATTTGGTAGATAATTTCAAAAAGAAGAGGTAATTTGGTAGATAAACCTGATATGTAAAAGATCGATTCCTTTTTTTTTTTAAGTGTCTCATATATTCAAATTCAATTATTTGATTTGAATTAGTTGAGACCTGAGCTAACCCAATTATTTGATTCGGATTAGTTTTGACTTTTGAGGGGTTATGGATTTGGCCCAATCTAATTAACACGTCTAATAATGATTTGTGCAGAAAAAGAAAGTTGAGTTGTTCATCTTAATATTTTACCATGTTTTATTTATAATTCAGGTCAATCACATAATATGCTTGGGTGTAACTTGAGTTATAAACAAAATTCATCTTGTTCTAATTGAGCTTCGTTGGTCTAGTGGTTAGCTCACTAGGTTGCTTAAGCAAATGTCAGAGGTTCGAATCATGCCTTGTGTATGTAACAATCAATTGGTCAGCGACAAACCCTTAAATAGAGCTCAGATCCGTAGAAGATTAGTCTTTGACATATCAGGCTGAGGGATACTTGGGCAAACAAAAAAATTCATCTTGTTCTTAAAACATTAATGTTAGATAAGAGCATGACTCAACTTAAGTAATTATATCTTTGAGGAGGACACATAATTGAACATTTTTTTTTTAATTCATAAGTATCTTTCACCGGAAACAATCCTATTTAAAACACTCTCCAACACTAAATGTGAATCTTTTTTAATAGAAATTTAAATTCAAATTTATTATATTGTGAAAGATTAACTCATTTTACTAAACTTAACTTCTAAGAAAACAGTGACTAATCTCCTTGATTTGTAAGTACATAGAAAGATGAATAAAAATTTAGAGTAATTAGAATGGATTGAGTGTATGCATGAGGTGTTAAAAATGGATGAGCATGTGGTAGACCAAGAAGAATTGAATTGGGTTTTATAGCAAAATTATGAGTGATGATAGATGATGAAGCTGTCATGAGTAGGAAAGAGTCAATATCTTGTGCATGTGGAGACATTGATGCCTGCATTTGAGAACGTCTTCTTCACCATTAATGACAAGCATGTCCTTCCTCCTTCACTCTTACTCTTGCTCACAACAATTAATCATCATTTATGGAATACCACCATCATTTTCCCTTTCACTCTCTAGTATGTACTTTTTGGCAACATGTTGCCCACAAAAGATATAATCAAAATATCACCTCTCTTCCTCAATGGATTATCTGTTGTTCAAATAATATTTATGATGTTCTTGGAGATTTTTAGGGTTCAAAATAATTAATCTTTGTGTGTCTGTGAGTCTGTGAGAGGATGACATATGATATATATTAATAAAACAAAAATATTTGACACCTTTTTTTTTTTTTTCTTTTGATAACGTAATGCATTAAGCATGTAGATTTAGGGTTCTCAATTCTATCCTATTTCAATATGCATTATCTATATATATTAGTGACTTTACATATATATATATATATAAGAAAATATATGTAAATACTATTTAAAAATTAAAAATAGTATATAATTATTAAATAGATAAATTTTTTAGATTTATTTGAAATCAAAATAATCAAATATAAATTATGATTCAATTTCAAAATGCAACGAGATTTAAGCACCATGTTATTTTTTATGAATTATTTTCTTATACAGTTAAAATTGTTAATAAATAAGATTAAATTAAGTTAAAAAGATAAGTTATTCGTTTCACAGTTAACTACAATGAATTCAAAGTTAGAAATTATTTTGAACGAATTATTTTTTATTTATTTTGAATTTGTAGTCATCTTTAAATAAGAAAAAAATTATAAAATAACATTCAAAGAAATGGCTACATGTCTATTTGCTTGTTCAATTGAAGTGGATTGAACTTGTTATTACCAATCTCTACATGTCTACTCACACAGATACAATGAACTTGGTATTACTAATATCTGCATCAGCAGATCCAGAGACAGCATTCACATCACCAATCCTGAAAACTGCAAGTCAACAAAATGGGTGTCATTAACCATAAACCGACGTGCATCGAACACAATATCAATATTTTAAAGCAAAGATAAAATTTTCAAGTAAAGCTAAAACTTCAAGATATATGAGTTATAGTATTCAATAAGTATTCATAAAGCTTGGTTTAGTCCTGCATCACATTGCTACACAGAGAAACCTTGTTTTATTGATGCCTTCCAGAATCAAACAGTATATAGAACAAAATCATCAACGTCTCTAAACTAAAACACCACCACAGGATCATACACTCTACTATAAAACAAAACTTGAAATGGAAACCACCTTTTCTCCCACCCTTCTGAATGCATCAAATTGTGATGCCTCGAAAGGAACTGGAAATTAGTGCCAATGTCTGCTTATTGAGCTATATGTGAAATGGTAATTGCTCACATAAGTGATGAATAGAATTGGGCAATTGGCTAATGGCTTAGAAATAGTAATAGGTCTCTAAGTGAACAGTGAGCAAGTTATTGCTATATCTATTATATATACATAATAGAATAGATTGCCCATCCATCAAAGTTTCTCCAAGCAATTTATAATTGATAAATGGAGATAAAACAAAGTATGGTTGACTATAGAACGTTAATAAAAACTAAATAGATAGAACAAAATACCTAAACAGGACAAATGAAATTAGCAAGATCATTCTTTAGCTAAGGTTTGCATGTACACTACTATTTGATTTATTTACACACCAAAGTCAGTGTACCAGTGAACTGACAACACATAATGATCATTCCAGGCTTCCTTGGTACACCAGCAGGTATGATTACCAAGTCCATACCAGTCAGTGCACTTTCAAGCTGGGGCTACCCCAGAATGCCACGTACCTGCAGACAGATGACATTGCATAAGTTGAACAGGGCAGCAACAATTTGTTTCCATTATCAACTTTTGCTAGAAAATGAATCTCAATTATCACTTACCTTCAAAGAAGTTTAAAGTTTAAATTATGAAGTGATCAATACCGACAGTATCTCAATTGTCTGGTCCAAAAAATAGGCCTTTCCCTGATTCTAAGCATTTAAATGCATAATTCATCAGTTTATCAAAAAAAAAAAGTGCCTAATTCATTGATGAAATAAGCATATTTGAGCTTTGGGGGTTTATTCTTGCTGCAGCAACATACAAATCCAGATTCCCGATTGCAATGCCAATTCCATGAACTCGAAGGTCACCAAGACCAAGAACTCTGCTACCATCTGTAACAACAATCATATCAACCTGAAAAGGGAGATAATTTATTTTTCAGATTAGAAAATAGAATATGGAGACAAAGTTCATTTTTAGATATCAAACAACAATCATACACAAAGGAAATAATTTATTTTTCGTATCACCCAATAAATTTTGCAGTTTAAAATTCAGTGCCCCATTACTAATCCTCGTCATTTTCTTTTTTGGTGAAATGCTCTTCATTTTTGGATATCAAAGAAACCACAACAAAAACATCTTGTGATAAGTCCCAACAGCCTACTTTGTTAAGAACAACTAAAAGAATCAAGAACTATAATTTATTATACTTCTAAAAGAGAGATTGACATCCAATAAGGTATTCAAAGTCACAAATGTGTGTATTTGGTAAATTATACCTCAAGAGCAACCAAATGAAATGGGATGGCAGTGATGGCAGTCAATTATACCTCAAGAGCAACCAAATGAAATGGGATGGCAATGATGGCAGTCAATTATACCTCAAGAGCATTAAGAATTAACATCAGAAGTTCCAAACATAAGTATTTTAATCCTTCCTAGTCATTGGACTTATGGCACATCATTACAAAACTGCAGCTTAAGTATATTACTCACTCCAAATATATAGAGGGACTATTCCAAAGCAATATCTGACATTTCAAAGTATTACAATCTTAGTCAGAACTCAGATCTTTTGACCTTAATATGGATTCAACCACCAGTGTAGACATTCATAAGTGCATAGTTGTTTAAACCTAGCTTGCTGATAACTTATATATGGCATTAAAATCAAGGAGAGCTTAATGTTGAGCTGATCCCAATCCATTATCTCTTTCATATTCCCCATGGAAAAGCACAGTATATCAGAACCTAGACAATAATATTACCCAAAAGAAAAATTCTTTGAAAGCTTTGAGATCAAATGACTTGATTTTGGGTTTCTGGAATATTTTTAAAGTAGATCTTTGGGTAAGGCCAAGACTCAGCCTCAGCCACAAAAATCTTTTCAAGATTGCCAATAACAGTAGAAATGTCATACATTTTATAAAAAAAAAAAAGAATAAAAAAGGTAGCACAAACGCTTGTCTGTATTGTAAAAGGAAGAAGTACTTCATGTCTTAGTTTTCATCAGAGGCCACATACCCATGCACCCAAATAACAGCAGGTCATTGACCAGAAGTGGCCTAGACGCCTAGTGAGGGATTAAGTTTCAGAGTGGAATAGATGGGAGCTTTTTATATTAATATTGGTATATTAGTGTCAAGGTCATGAACTTTACCACTTCAACCTATCAGTAAAATAAACAAAAAGGCAAAGAAGCTTAAGAAAGGAGGGAGATGCAAAACATGATTTATGCCTAAACTTGATAATGAATCAATTCATAAATCATAACTCATAAGGTAAGTTTGAATCCCGTTGTTAATGTGAGGATTTTATTGGTTGGCGATCTGTAAGCGCTTATAAAGCTTTAAGGCATGCTCTAACCTTGGTAAGCCCTCGAAGCTAACTCATCTAAACTTTCTCTTACGAAAAAAAAAATATATAGAGTTTAGAAAAAAAATCACATTTCTTATTAAAACTCGGTTATAATCTTTAATAATTTGGGCAAAAGCACTAATTTCGTCTCCAAAGTTTACACCAGCTGTTAATTTCGTCCTCAATCTTTTTTAACGATCAATTTCGTCAGAAATGTTTCACATTTTGATTAATTTTATCTTTTACTCTTACTTTAACTAAATATTAACGACATAATCTATATGGCTAATAGTATATAATGTAAAAATGATAGAAAAATAAACTAAAATCATAACTCAGATTGAAAAACATGATGCATTTTTTCGTTAATTTATTGAAAGAAGTTTGTTAAAGAATAAAATTGATCAAAATGTAAACTATTGAAGATGAAATTGACAATTGGTGGAAAATATGGAGACAAAATTAGTACTTTTACCTAATTTTTTGTTATCACTAAATTGATAAACTTAATATATTTGAAAGAAATTTATTAATATAGTTATAATTCATATTATTTAACAGTTAGACATTGATTCTTTTTATAAATTAATTTAGTAATAATTAATTTTTTTTTCAAGTACAAGTATAGAGTACTTTTCTACGGTTCTACCTAGACTCATATCAACGGAGGTACAAGGGGATAGAAATAAGATATTAAATTTTAAAAGAAAAAGTTAAAATATATATATAAGTTGGATGTGTTGGTGCGATGTGGACAGATTGGGACCAAATGGTGTGGGTGACAACAAGAGCTACCCAACAAAGCTCATTAGGGCCATGTTTGTATGCATCCTATTCCTAGTTCCTATTGCTACACATACATCAATATTCCCCCATATTCACATCTTACATTCTTACCCAAACCTCCAAATCTAAATTTACAAGTCAAAATGTTAATTTAAACTTTTTTTCTTAGGCCAAAGTTCAAAATGATCCCTTATATATGAGGTGAATTTCAAATTGGTCCCTTATGTTATAATTTGTTTTATATTGGTCCTACAAGTTTCTATATTTTCTCAAATTGGTCTAAAAAATACTAAATGTAGTAACATTTCTCTTATTTCAAGTTTGAATTCGAAAAATCCAAAGTTACATATTTTTGTAACGAGTATTTTGGAACCGTCAATAAATAAGGTCAATTTGAGTCTTGAATGTAGGTAACTCATTTCACGGTCAAATAAGCGAAGTTAATCAAATATCTCTCATTTCAAGTCTGAATGTGACAAATTCAAGATTATGTGATAACTCTTGAAGATTTTTTTTCCCCCGGTTGAGATTATTAGGTCAAATCGAATCTTGAAAGTAGGTTTAAGACCAATTTGAAAACCTATGAAAATATATAGGATCAATTTGAAATAAATAAAACATTATGGATCAATTTGAAATTCACCCCATACATAAGGGATCAATTTGAAGTTTTGGCCTTTTCTTAATTAGTATCTTTATAACATGTACATAATGAATAAAAAAATACATAACACAATTAATAACAAAAGAAAAAGATAAACATTCTATAAAACTAGTTTTTGTTTTCAAATGGCAAAAAGTTCCATAAATTTTACATTAACTTTCAATTTTTAAAACTTACAAATATTTTATCATCGGGCATGTATTTTAATAAAAAAAAATAGGGAGGGGACGAAATTTGTTGGTAAAAGAAAGAGATAAGAGGGATGGGACCCACCTCCCTCCTATTGAAATTGATTGAATTCCCAAAGCTCCATTGTGACCTGACCTATCGTGGAACAATATTAGGATTTAAGGACCACCTATGTAATTCCTTACCCCAAACCCACGGTCCACAAATATACCTTCCAAAAAAATAAAGAATTTATAAGCATTTCACTTGCTTGAGTTGCTTATGTGGGAATTTTGAATGATTAAAGGTTAAATTCATAATTTGATATTTGAAAAATAATAGATAATTTAATTTAATCTTTTTTAAAAAGTATAATACATAAAATATCATTGTTAAGACTATTTATTTTGGGCTAAATTGCACTAGTACCCGTAAGTTTTAAGTTGGGGTAGAATACATCCCTAAGCTTTAAACCCTATGAGTTTTTAGTTATGCTCATTTGGGACCCTTGAGTTTTAAAACTTGACAAACAGACTCTCTGAACTTTTAACTTTGCTTACTTAAGACCCCTAAATAGCCTTATTTTTTTAGAAAACTCAAAGGTCTTAAGTAAATAAAGTTGAAAGTTCAGAAAGTTTGTTTGTCAAGTTTTAAAACTCAGGGGTCTTAAGTAAACACAGTTGAAAACTCAAAGGGTCTGTTTGTGTTTTAAAACTCAAAGTTATTTTTTTTTCCGTAACTTAACACTTACACTTAGGAGGTTTTAGTGTAATTTAGCATGATAATTTAGCCTTATTTAAATTACTCATTAAAGACTAAATTAATACTAATCTTAATTTGACGACACCCATGGTGTTGTCAGTTGTCATGAGTCTCTCTCAGTCTCCCTATAAAAATTCATAAAATGGAGTCATTCGTCAAATAGTAACAATACAAGATTTTATTTTGGATGCATCTTCCATTTTGTAAATATGAAAAAGGAAGAAAGAGATAAAATAAATAATTGAGGAAATAGAAAGTTCATAGGAAGCGTAGAAGCACCATTTGAGGGAATCTCTGTGAAGTCTTAAAAGCATGCGGAATGGGTAACTGGGGTTGGGTTCTGTGGGCCCACATCTACACATGATAGGTGGGCCCACAGTTTGTCTTCAACCGTATGGGCCCAGGCCCAGGCCCATCGTTGGTGGTGGCTTTGGATAGTGACACCCAGGTAAACAAACACAACAGAGAATCCATGATTCACCATATCTCTTACAATCTCAACCACTGAGTCTCTCTCTAGAAATGTGAAAAACTACTAAACAAATTCAAATTAATTATGTAAATAAAAATTGACTAAGGAGTTAACTGACAATCTACAGCGTCGTGAATTCAAATATGGTTGTTAATGTGAGGGTCTTGTTGGTAGACAATCCCTAAGTACCTCCGTAAGCGTTTATAGAATCTGGAAGCATGTCTTGGTTTTGGTGAGTCCCCGAAGCTCAACTCACTTAATTTTTTTTTAAAAAAAATCAAATTAATTATAGTAAGATATTCCGGCATTGACAGGTGATTTTACTTTTTTTTTTTTTTGTGGAAACCAACAAAATCTACGTTTGTACTGTTGATTTTGAAGAATGCATGTTTGATAGAAAAAAAAAGCAAATTATATAAATAAGTTATTATTATTACAACGTTTACCTGATTTTTATTTTTTATACTTATTGTGTATTTTGGAGAAAAAAAAAAGATAAAGAGAGAAGGTAGATCTCACAAAATAATAAATATGCCAGATTCATATTTTTTTCTCTTTTTAAGTTTTTCAAAGCATTGTCACATACCTCTCTCAACAAAAATTTGAATATGAGTTTACCACATCATGAGAAGCTAGCCCTCTCAGTTAGAGTTAAACTTATTGGTCTTTCTCTTTTTTACTATTTCTTTTTCCATAATATTCTAAAAATGCAGAAATTATAAATGATATCATTTTGTCTTAAATCTTGAAAGAAATATCTTAAATTGGTTCAACCACAGATCCAGTCAATTTTTAACGGTTCACTACTTCTTGAACAATTTGTTAATATGGTGGAATTCAATTCTTAGAAAATAGGCCACAGACCAGTTTTCAATATAACCAATTGAGTCAACTAAGTCGGTCTAATTTTGAAAACTATGTTAATGAAAATGCGACTTCATCATTAAATGTTTATCTTACTCCAGCTCCCAAATTTTTTGAGGTTAACCTCAGTAGTCAGTAGTAATCCTAATAAAGAGACTGAAAAGTTAAGCGACGAGAAGGCAGATGACGTGTATATTCTTATAGATAACTGGTTTAGGCTCTGTTTGGCTTGGGATTATAATTTCATTATAATCCCATTACAATTTCATTATCCTCATTTTCATTACATAACTTAAGCTACAGTGCTATTTGGGTGTTTGTTTTTCAATTATAAAGTCATTACAAAAATTACACTTCATTACAAACTCATTTCATTACATATTTCATACCCAATTACTAACATACCCCTACTCAAATACCTATAATTACCTATACTCTAATACAAATATAAAAAAACTATTTAGCAAAATAGTAATTTTCAATACCCTCATTTATTACACTTACAACTTTCTCTCTCCACTCATCATTTTTT
>QANZ01053478.1:117241-146175 GCA_003254925.1 Chamaecrista fasciculata | reverse complement strand
CCCCCCCCCCCCCCAAAAATTTGACATAATATATATGATTTTGAGAGATCTCGCCTTCACTAAGTATTCTTTTCCTCTTTTTTTGACTTTTAAACCCTATATTCTATACATATTTCTCTTTGGCCCCCCCTCATTATCTGTCCTGCCTCCGTCACTGAGTTTAGCTCACTTAATTATACCTTTTTACAATTTATTCAATAATGTTCATTCAGTTTGAACATTTTTCAACTTCTGACTTAATCTGACCTAATTCTCTAATATAAAATAATAAAAGACGACTGGACTACAATTCAATTCGTGACGACCATTGAAAAGTCTAGGGAAGAAAAAGTTTGCTTTAAAGGCTGGTAATTTTTACAATTGAACAACACTTTTAGGATTATACACCCTTTAAATTACAAATAAATGATTAACTTAATCCGACGACAAGCAAATAATTAGGGATGTTTAAAACCAAACCAAACCAAACCAATTTAACCAAATTAAACCAAACCGAATCGAAGAAAAACCGAACTAAACCGATCAATGAGCGGTTTAGTTTGGTTAGAAATGCATTAAAATTGGACGGTTTGGTTCGGTTAACAATTTAGATATACAATTAACCGAACCGACCGCTAGTATTTATACAGAGGGGAAGAATAAATACAAGCAAACCACACAATCACAGGTAACAATTCTCTCTCTTAGAAAATCTACTCTCTCACTTCTCTCTCAATTCACTAACTTCAGCATCGGAGAAGAATCACAGGGAAGACCCTGTGCATTTTTGTTTGCAGGATCCGACGACTTTAAGCCCCCGGATACTGCACTTCATTGTGAACTCAAGGTTAGATTTATACAGATCCAACTTTATAGTTTTCAATAATATTTATATGGCAATATTACTTGAAATCAAGAACTCATTTTGTTTACTTATTAATTTGTAATTTGAATTGTGAAGTCATTTTTTTTTGTCAGAATTGTGAAGTCATGAGTTGATAGTTTAATTCAAATGGGCTCGTTTTGTGTACGAGCCCCATGAAATGGCCCGAATACTCTTTTGTCATATTGGAAAAGGAAAAGGACATAATCCTTTGACAAAAAGAAAAAAGTAAACTAACAAATTGGTCCCTGAAAGATTGAAATGTATAATTTAGTCCCTAAAAGATCAAATTAGTATACTAATTAGTCCTTTTTATAAACTAAATAGTATGCCGTTTTAATCTTTCAGGGATTAAAAAATACCGTTTTGATATTTCAGGGACTAAATTGTATATTTCAATCTTTCAAGGATTGAGTTGTCAGCTCGATGATCTTTCAGAGACCAAATTGTTAGTTTACTCAAAAAAAAAAGGAAAGGAGTTAGCGTCACTTTATTTTAATATTTTCGGGCTAGTTTTGTATGAAGATATAAGCCGTCCTATTTTTTAATGCAATTCCATGGCCATTGTGATCTCATGCTAAGAAAAACAATGCCTTTAAAAACTGTTTTTGTTTTATTTGTTGCCAATAAGTTTGACCCAATCGGTAATGAGTCAATTTATAATTGAGAGCTTTCTTAATAAGTGATATATAAATATTTTTGTAAGTGCTCCTAGAACTGAATCCAACTTACTTAAACTTATTTTTAAGGAAATTTAATTCTTTCTGTACTAAAAATTGAGAGATATTATATTAATAGTTATTCAATTGAAATCAAAGGATGATTAAAAGAATTATATTGTTATTGGCTTCAATTGTTAAAAATGCATTTTACTTTTGTGGAAACAACAGTCTAATCTACAACAGTCTAATCTTAAACAACACACAAGGAAAAAATATACAATAAATTATCACCAGATAATATTAAAAAAGGAGAAGAACTACTAAATAAAATCTTACCTAAAAAAATAAGAGAGAAAACTGAATACAAGAGACTTCCACAGTGATGCTGCCATGACTGCTAGCCACCATCTCTTCATCACAGACTTTGCTGGCTGAGGTCTTAGTTCTTCACCAAAGCAAGAAAGCAGTCAAATACAATTCATAATATACTATTACCAGACACTAGTCATTATATTTATATAATTTATACAAAAATCATTTTAAAAAAAAATAAACATATCATCTCAAAATGTCACATTTGGTGAGAAACTTTTTCTCTTTTTTTTTTTTTTTCAAAAATCATTCTTGTCAAAATTATATGTACTCATTTCCGCCACAATTAGAACAATTTGGTTCTCTGAATGAATCGTCAAAAAAACTTAAACCTATAAGTAAGAAAATTTCTTGTGATATCCTCGTACATCCATCAACAACGAGGATCCTAACTCATGTGAAATCTCAAAACATATATTATGATACAAAATGATCAGAATTTGCAGCAACAACATGGGAAAAACATCTTGCGTCGTCGATGCCTTGTTGATTGCGATGATGATGTTCTATCAGGTTCTCCCATTCTTACAGGACTTCCACTCCATTCTCGAGCTAATCTGTTCATTTCATCACAAATTAATACACGATAGAGTCATACAGAAAATGTCAAAACTTCATTTGAGTCCCTGAAGTAAAAGGTAAATTCCGTTTTAGTCCTCAAACTTTTTTTTTAATTCTGTTTTGATCTTCAAATGTTTCCATTTGTTCTATGTTCGTTCAAAACATGATTATGTATGGTTCCTGTTGTTATTTCTGAATTTTACAATCTCTTGAAATGTGTGAGAGATAAACCAAGTTTGGTAGAGAGAAACAGAAATCAGACGAAATTATATTTTAAACTAACGGTAAAACAAATGAGAAAGTTTGGTGATCAAAATAGAGTTCATTTTATAGTTCGAAGACTAAAATGAAGTTTCGACTTATAGAAAATAAAGAAAAAAGAAGTTAGTTTACACTGGAAAAGTGAAGGAAGGTTCACTGGTTATGCTCTCACTAGACTGATGGGAGACGCTGCCACATTTTCCTATGACACTGCATGAAGAAGACGAAGAAGACACTCCCTCTTTCTCTTCTTCTCCATTAATATTATTACCATTAACAACACTACTTGTACTCTCTGAATTCCTCCTTTCATGTCCATTATTGTACTCCATTCTTCTGCCATTCCCACTTCTCTGCGTTTTTCAATCAGTGTATGTGCCAATTACAACATAAATTTAAGATGTTGAAAATTAAGAGATTCTACTCTGTCATTATTTTCATGTAACAAAATTATATTTAGAGCAAACATATAAGCTTACCTTCAAAAGATATACTAGCTGATTAAAGTGAATTAATTCCACAATTTTCAAGGATTAAAATGTATAAATTTGACCTTAAAAAAAATAAATTATCAACTCTTAGGAATCAATTTATATGTTCATTATTATATTTATCATATTAACACTTGTTCTAATTAGATGGATATGACAGAATGAACAAAAAGACTAAAATGCATTAATTTGACAAGTTAACATGTTTACTTCAGTTATAATGTCACTCAGAATTCACATAGATAATAAGTCCCAACAAAAAAACCATGAGATAGAAATGTGTCACCTCTTGAAATGTGTGAGATGTGGTACCAATCTCTTCATCACCACTACCACCTTCCACCACCTTCATCATCTTCATCAAGCTTCTGAAACCACACTTGTCTGTCACATTTGAAGAAGTTCCTTCATCATCATCATCATCATAGGATTCATCAAATTCACTAAACTTGCCTGCTCTCATTGGCTTTTCTTCTTCTTCTTCTTCTTCCATCAAGTCCTCTTGAAGAAACACCACCAGCTCAGGTGTGTCATAATCCACCATTGTCATCACGTTATTATTCTCTGTACAACAAAAGCTCTTTCCTTTGCAAAACCCTGCTCCTCCATTGTTATTATTATTATCACTGCTTCCACTCTTCCTAATTCTCTCTATTGGCACCTCCCTTATCACAAATCCACCATTTTTGTTGCTCTTCTTGCCTTTTTGTGTCTGTCTCATGCTTCCTACTACTTCTGAATCTCTCATCTCCTCAACCTACCTACTCACATTTCACTGAAACTGGTTAGAAACATTTGTGATACAGCTTGCTTTAACAAAGGCATGAGTGTATTGAGAATCATATTATGCTTCTTTTTTCTCTATAGGTATCTCTCACCAAGGGTTCGAGGCACTAATATTGGGCACCTCTCTGAGTGGAGATTCAAACCTGAATCTAGAGACTAGCCTCTTTGGCGAGACCTAACTTATATTTGATGAATGATATTATGCTTTGTATCTAAGTCTCTTGATGTTTTCATTAACAAAACATTTAACACATTAAAAGAGTATTAAACACAATCATCTTGGATACAATCCAATATTTAGACTCATACTGTTATTTGGTGGAAGAGCTTTTGATACCTTTGTGTTCTTGTCCAACTTGAATGAGATTATTAGTCAAAGACTAGATACAAAAATTCATGTCCAACTTAAAACAGATAGGCAGAGAAAATTCATGAGCAAAAATTTAGACTCATTCTGTTGTCATTCTTTCTGTTTACCCAAATGGCAGAACCTTAAACGTTGTTATTAAGCAACAAAATAAATGGGCTTAAAACTTGTTAATTAGCAGACAACAGAGAGGAAAGAACCTTGCTAGTTCTGGGACAATTCATAATCCCAACTTACAATTGTATCATATCATGTATATATTTTAACAACATTTGGTTTCAATGACGAAAAAGCCCTTGAGTTCATGAATTTTTTTCATTTCTAATTGCCACCATTCGACTATATATATGTGTGTGTATGTGTTCTAATAAATGAGAATTAGAACTCTATAATTAATGGTTTAATTTTGTGGAATCTGCATCGATCGATCACTCCAATAGAAACTCATGTTTGGATCATTAATGATATTGAAATGAATCAAAACAGAGAAAAAATAAAAAACAAGAACAATTGATAAACAGGTTGAAGTGAACATAATAAAGGAATCAAAAGAGAGAGTGAAGAACAGAACAAAACAGAACATAGTAGTGAAATTAAAGTATGCGATTATGATGGCATACCTGAGTGAGAGAGTGAAATTGCGATGAAGATGATGAAAGCAATAATAATCCCCAGAAAAATGTGAAGAGAAAACGAAAAAGAAGAAGAAGATGGAGGAAGGAAACAATAATAAATGGACGGTTCAATCTAATATAATTAATATCCTTAAATTGTGTTACCAAACACCCAGAAATTTGCCAACACAAACGTTGCGTTTATTTTAGTGTTTGTTTTGTGAAGTGTGTACTGTCATGTCTCACACATGTGGGTCTCCTCCATGGTGTTTTTATGAATGAAACATCACAATATATAAATGATGATACGATGCTTTCTGTTGTTGTGTTTGGCGGCCGAGAAAATCGCATGAGAAAAACATAGGAATTCAAGTTAAGAGAGAGNTGTTAAATATACTAATTGAAATTTAACAACAAATATAATATGTTTCTAAATTTTGTTAATATTATACTTAATGATAATTAATGTTATAAAATTATATTTATAATTGATTTTCAATTAATATCTTAACAAAATAATCAAATTACTTTTAATTATTAAATATTAAATAAAAAAATTATTATTTTTAAGAACCAAATCACTATATTTTTTTAATTATTAGTCTTTTCAAGCTTAAAAAGTTACCGAGATTAATTTTATTTCTAACAACAAAATCTTTTGCATACATTTGATACAATTTGATCAGAAAGATCTTGTTTAAAGAAGCCAAATATGTATTAATTATGGGAGAGTGTTTTCGAATTGAGGGAGATATTGAGAGAGATAAAATTCAGGAATTAAGAACCGATTGTATGGCAAATACTTCAAAGAGTAGGGGCATCCTGTATTGCTGAATAGAGCGCCTACTCTGCATAGGATTCAAAACGATGTTACTACATCTTGTATGTCACCAACAATTATTCCAATAATTACATATCCCATCCGTAATAGTGCGAAAAGAAAAGAAGGCCTTGATTAGGTACATTCTAATACTACTTTATCATGTAACTCAGAGAAATCGTTACCATTTTCTTCCAGGGAGATGGATCCTCTAACACAGTAGGAATTAATTCACAAGTGGTAATAGTGTAATACAGATTAAATGAGTGATTATGACCCACCGAATTTATTTACAAATTTAATCATTATCTTAAATTGATGATTTTTTAAAAACAAATTAAAACTTTCTCTAGAACATTGCATTTATATATTTTAATTTAATCTACATCTTGTATGTCATGCTCTAGCTTTAATTTTTTTCTAAAAAATATTTAATTATTTTACAAATGTTTTTATTGGAGATAAATTATTGCTTTGCCTACCAGCCATCTTCTTTATGAAGGGTTGCCTAAAACATCTTATTTAAGAAGGGTTGCCTAAAAAACAAAACATGGCAAAAGGTGATGTATAAGTTGTGACTCTTTTGCCATATGTCTTTCCATACATTGTATTTTCTTTTGTTTTTTTAAGTATATCATTTTACAACAAAATATCTTATAATATTCATTTATAAGAGGATATTTACACTATTTAAACATAATAAATAAACTTTTTTTTTTTGCATCGAGATGCAATGTTGTAAAGGTATTCAACAAAAGTAAATATACAAAAATCTCATTTTTATTAGATAATATCATAATAGGCCATAGCCTCAAATTGGTCCCTTATCTTGGTTTTATTTTAGATTAGTTCTATATGTTTTTATGATGTTTCAAATTGATCCCAAACCTTCTTAATTTCGATATGCGATTTGACCTCATCATTTGCTAGCAATCTTAACTCAGCATGGAAAAAGAATTCTTAAAGAGTTAGCACATAGTTTCAAACTCGTCGCATTCAGACTTGAAACGAAAGAGATATGGACAATTTCACTTGTTTGATCATGAAATGACTTATCCACTTTTAGGACTCAATTTGACCTTGTTTGTTGATGGTCCTTAAATCCTCGTTGAAAGAAACTCGTAGCTTTAGATTTGTCACATTTGCGTTTGAAACAAGAGAGTTATGACCACATTATTCAATATTTTTTGGACCAACTTGAAGTATCACGGAAACATGTAAAACTAATCTGAAACAAATAAAAGATAAGAGACCAATTTGAGACTTTAGCTTAGAAAATATTAGCTAAACATACACAAGAAGAACTTTATTAACTTCTCTTTCTTTACAACTGTTAGCTAGGGCCTAGGGAAGCTTGTCAGTTTGAGATTTATGAAAAACAAGCTTGATAGGATGTGGCACCCGAAGAGAATGATGAATGTGATAGATGTTGAGAATGATT
The DNA here is from genome assembly GCA_003254925.1 of Chamaecrista fasciculata. Lineage (NCBI taxonomy): Eukaryota > Viridiplantae > Streptophyta > Magnoliopsida > Fabales > Fabaceae > Chamaecrista > Chamaecrista fasciculata. Next base: position 138,938 of record QANZ01053478.1, on the reverse strand, counting down.
ATTTCATTGTTCAATTCTCCGACAAAGAAGATTACATGTTCTCCTTGCATGAAGGACTCAGGATGATATATAGAGAACTATTTGGTGGTTCAATATTGGATGCACGAATTTGATCATTTGGTGAGGGATTCATCAAGAAAGTAGCAGTATGGAAATGTGGTCTAAGATAAAGTTGAAAGAGGAAAATTCACAAGAATATGCATAAAAGTGGGTCTAAGATAAAAAACTATTGTCTAACGTAAAGAAGAAATGTGGTCAGGAACAAGGGTCAATTTGGAAAAAAAGGCTATGTTTTAGAAACATTAATCATGTCAAGGCCAAGGAGTTCAGTGAAAAATATGATGTGGGTCTCACTATTGATTTTGAGAAATACTTTCGGCTCCCTTACTTCATGAACAAGTGGGAAAGGACTCATATAGGATGCTAGTTGATAGGATAAGAAAAACTTCTCTCTAGTTGAAAGGATCACGTTGATCGATGAATTCTGTTCTAGTTCCCATGCTATATCCTACACTATCTAGACAATTGCCTTGCCTCTAAAACACTTGCTAAAAATGTTGGAATAGTCAGTAATTAAAGTCTTATATTAGATAAGTTAAAGAGTCGAGAATGTTGCTTATATATGAAGAGACATAAATGTTTATATGTGAATAATTATGTGTTAATAGTTATAATTAGTTTTGTGAATATGAAAGGACATAACTCTTTATATCTAAAAGGTTATAACTGTTTATTGAAGGATATGAATGTTCATAATGATCGAGAAGTTACAATCAATCATTAAGTTTAAAAATGAAAAGATATGAGTGTAGAAATCTTAAAGGTTGTACATCTTCATTTTTTCTTCTATAAATAGTACATCTTCTCTCAAACACTTAATCAACCAAGAGATCTAATCTTCAACTTTTTCTTCCCAAATTGTGTTCAGAAGATATTATAGTTTTGCTGACTAATATCAGGTTTTGTAAATCCTGGAGGAATTCTACCATACAAACCGAGCAGCAAACGAATAGTGGGAGCTTAATTTCCATAAGTACAATGATCACACTATCAAAGCCTATACTATTTTTTCTAACAATCTTAAAAGAAAAATTAAGTTCGAGATGAAGACTATTGGAGTAAACACGTTATTCAATCTTGACGTTTTCATACTTGATCGCTTTGATGGTGTGAAAGATCACAATTTAAATAGTAATATATTTGTCACGAATTGGAAGGTTGGGCTTGGAGTTTTCTTTGGATTATGTTTAATTCCATCCATAGGACTATGGTCCTGAGGTATAAAAATTTAGCAGGTTTAACATAATCATTTGAGGTTCATTCTTTAGAATGGTTTCATAGTTTTGCAAATTTTCAGTTATATGGTGTTTTTTCCTTTTTCTTTTTGAAAAATGATGGAGATCATCATGACAATGGAAAATGTTTTTTTTTCTAACAAATTCATTCTCCTTGAGAGAGGAAGAAAATCATCATTAAAATGAAATTTGAGAACGTTGATTTACGACATACATCAGGTCAATTTGGTGTTGAGCTGGATTGCATAACCTAAATAGAGTTTGAAGATGACTCTTAGTCAAAGATGTCGTTTTTGGAATTATAAATTAAAAAAGTTTTGGCAAAAGGAAAAATAGTCTTGCCAAAAAGCAAAGCCACAGTCTCTTGATTTGAATATAAGGCATTTGGTACCATGATTCACGCTTCCATGGTTAGTAAGTAATGTTTGTATTGTTTATATATGTGTTCCATTTATAAGTTATTTAATGGTATTTAATTAGTAACCATATATAATTAGTCTTAGGACTATTTGGTTAATGATTTTTAATGAATAAATAAAGTATAAAAGAATATGACAATGAGAGTATAATGTATCCAATACATTTTACTTATGACATTTGTTGTTTGTAAACTTGTTTACAAGTGAATCCAAGTAATGGTAGTTAGATAAAGTAACTATTAGAGTACTTGAATTGAAAAAGATCATAAGATTAACACTTGATGATAAGTTATATTGTTTTCTTACTAAACTAGAAAGTTATTCTAGTACAAGTTGGATAACAAATGTTAATTAGTCTATTAATGGATGGATATTCACTTAGGGTGTGATGTTATTAGTTGGATTCATAGGACTATGATGATAATCTATATGTACAATCAAATATATGATATGGTTAAGGTATGCCTATATAAGAGAATTAGTGACACATGAGACTATGACGATATTCTATGTGGAATAAACAATTGATTGATTTGCTTACAAAAGCATTGTCAATTGTTCTTTTTTACTGTGATAGTCGGACATCAATGACTATAACACTTTACAATGGAAAGTCCAAACATATTATTTTGAGATATGAATACATAAGACAATTGCTTTCAGATTGAATGATCAGTTATTTATGTAAGGTCTAAAAAATAATCTTGTTGACCCATTGACTAATAAGGCTCTTGAGAGATTCAATTAATAGTACTAGTAGAGTCATGAGCTTGAAGAAATTTTAAAAAAATATCACTCATAATGAGAACCTTACTTTTTTTATTGCTATAAAATTCAAAAAGTTCAAAAGGTAATAACAAGTTATGTTTAGTTGTGGCTACCAAGTACTAGAATTTTTATAAAAAGTATTTATGAACCAAAGGGTGAGTATTAATACTCTTAATGAAGTAATAGAGTTCGGAATAAGAACTAAAGTTAGTCTAAACAAAGAACTTGGTTAAAACTTCACCTATATAAACACATGAAGTGGTGCCGCTTCATTCAAAGTTTGCAAAATAAAACTTTGTAAGTGTTAATGAAACAGGGAGGAGCACAAGGTCGTATATAGTATTAAGTTTACATTGAACACATTGTATTTAATTTGAGTGTTTATGTGTATTTATTCATCCGTGTTGTCTTTAATTAATTGAAGTTTAATAGAACAATATTCTAACAATCAATTATGAAAAAGCTTGATGTATTTATACAAGTAGTAGGTTTAAATCGAACGATACTTCTTATATGCATAAATTCTTGAATTAAATAAATTATTAACTAAGGCTCCGTTTGCTAGACTGTAAATGAGTTTTACATTGTAAAACTACACGAATTTCTAGACTTTCATGTGTTTGGTATGGTAATTTAAGCTATGTAAAGTGGATTACAATGTAAAGGGTTTTACATTACATAGGCCATTTTTCTTTACTTCACATTTCTGATGTAATTCAAGTCTACCTAGGGAATTATGGTAGAATTCCTAATTTGCCCCTCTCACTCTCATCCTATTTTCTCCCCCTAAGGTGGCCGGCGACAGCGGCGGCGGTTGACGGCGGCGCCGGCCACCGTGGACCACCGTGGGCGGCGGCGCCGGCCACCGTGGACCACCGTGTGCGGCGTCGCCGGCCACCGTGGGTGGCGGTGGTGGGTGGCGGCGGCGGCTGTCTTGTGGTGGTTGTGGGAAAGGCATTTTTGTCATTTTTTTCTATATCTATTTTACTTTCCCTCCCATACCTTTTTATACCAAACACTTTCAATCTTTACCTACTTTACATTCCCTCAACTACTTTTCCTTTCCCTCACAATTTTTCCCTTGTAAAACCCTTTCCTTTACATACCCAAAAGCATACCAAACGGAGCCTAAGTGGTGGATTGTTGGAATAGTTTAGTAATTAGAGTTTCACATTGGATAAGTTGAAGGGTTGAGAAGATTGTTGTATGTGAACAAACATAAATGCTCATATGTGAACAATCATGTATTAATGGTTATAATCAATTTTGTAAATCTTAAGGGATATGATTGTTCATATCTGAAAGGTCATAACTATTTATTAAAGGGACATGAATGTTCAATATGACTTATGAGAAGTTATAACTAGTCATTAAGTTTGAAAATGAAAAGATATGAGTTTAAGAATTGAAAGATTGTGCCTTTTTAGTTTTTCCTCTATAAATAATACATCTTCTCTCAAATAGTTTTTTTTTATTATATTGAAAAAAATGGAGAAGAAAAGGTGAGCCCGAACCCCGGGCTACATAGTGGGGAGTACTGATCGATGAGGCCCCAAATCCGAGTGGCCCGCACCGGTGGTCAACCCACCATGACTGGACGACGCAATAAAAGAAGACAGCATAACAACATTTGAAACAAAAAAGCAGAAACAGATAAACTATCGAAGACGTTCCGAAAAACCTCCCTAGATGTAACTATCATGAGAATAGCCTTTTGCGGGGAGACATGTTTATGCATACGAATCGTCTCATTCCTCAGCCTCCAAATTGCATCCATGCCCAAAAGCACCGTAAGTCAAACAACAGTGACCTATCCGGGTCCTTCTTCCAACGTAGAACCCTGAACCTAGGGATATCAAACCTTAATGAGATGTCTACCCTGAATCAAATAGCCTTGGAAAAATGGTATTGCAGGAAAATGTGATCTATCGAGTCATCAGATCCTCCGCAAAACGGACAGAACACGTCGCATCTAAGATGATATCTGTTGAGATTCGAAAAAGTTTGAATAACCCCGTGCCAAGCTTTCCAAGCAAACACTAAGATTCTCATAGGCGCTTTCATACGTCAAAAGTCCTTCTAAGGGAACAGTTAATCAACCAAGAGATCTAATCTTTAACTTTTCTTTCTTAAATTGTATTTAAAAGATATTATAGTTTTGCTATCTATAATATCAAACTTTGTAAATCCTTAAGGAATTTTGCCATACAAATCCAGCATCAAATAAATAGCGAGGACTTAATTTCCTCAAGAACAATAATCACACTATCAAAACCTATTTTTTCTAAGAGAAACTTCATTTAGGGATTTTCTTCCAAGTCAAAGAAATCTCATTTGAGAGAAAGTTGTATGACCTAATGATATGGGATGCCTTAGGTGAGGAGTATGAGGGACAACAATAATACCTACATGGTGAAATTGGAAAGCTTCAGAGTACTAAGGACGAGAAAGGAAATAAATCTTTTGTATTTTTATTCTTTATATTTTTTTATGCAAGAGAAAGGAAAAAACATGAAAAAGAGAGAAAATGCAAATCTTATAAAATAATAAATATAAGACTTATACTTTCTCTTTCTAGCTAAAATATACAATCAAAAAAGGCAGAAGATTCAAATTCGAAAAAATTGCCATAATAGGAAGATCAATTTAATTAAGTATTTTTATTTTGTGAGAATTGAATTATTTAATAATATAACATAGTCATTTTAAGAAAATAAAATAAATTTAAAAAACTTATCACCAAATAAATAAACTTAATATAAAATTTTCATCATATCATCAATAATTTTGCAAAAGTTTTCAAAGTAGGTGAGAATGACAAAGAAAAGAGTGATTTTTTCTTCAAATTTTGGTAATTTTGTATTATTTAGACTAAGCATATTATACATAGATATATTTTTCAAGATTCTTTAAAAGCTCTACTATTGATTTGTGTTTCCCCTTTTCCTATTCAAAAATATACTAGCCGGCTGAGCGTAATGACTAATGAGGTAAAAGCTCCAATGGCAATATTGTAATTCTCGGAAGCTCTCTTTCTAGCTGAATATACGTTTGTTTTGTTTTCCTGAAATTGGAAGCGAACCATTTTTCAAAACGGTCATACTCTTCTCTCTCTCTCACTCTGCAGCCTTAGCTTTTACTTCGTCTCTCTCACTCTTTCATCTCATCTGAGGTCTCCGCATTTTCCTTCTGATTCCTCACACCCCACTGAGAAATTAAAGCCCAAAAACGAGAGAAGAAGAAGCAATGTATGAGGGTCAGCATTTCGTGGATTTGCAAGATAATTCCAATTTCGGCGACCCCAATTCTTGGCTTTCCGCCGACGATAACACATCCTTCGCTCATCGTCAAACTCAGTCCTCGCTTGCTAACTCTGCTGCCGCCTCCGGAACTAATGGCAGCTTGGATCGTGTGCTCTTCAAAGACTTGGTCGAGATTGTCCCACTCGTTCAGTCCCTCATCGTAATCTCTCTCGCTTGCCCCCTTTTTCTTTTTAATTTTTTTAATTCTAGTTTTTTGAGGGTTATAGATTTTCGTTATTTGTTGGTGGGGGGATTTGAGGGTATTGCTATTTTGGATACCCGAAAGATGAAGAAACGATAACGAAATAGTATAATTTGGACTGTACGATTTGTGGGTGTGAGTGTTAAACTGTTCATCAACTGGAACGTTAAATTCTCTATGGTAATTTTTATATTCAGCTCTATTTTGGTTTTATTTGGTCAGGATCGTAAAGCAAGCAGTTCATTCACCCGCCGTGGTTCCATGATCTACACTAAGACACCTTCAAGGGAGTCATTGTCTAAAAGAGTAACACTGCAAAACTTATGCTCTTTTTTTTTATATACGCTGATCATTTCAATTTTCTGTCTTCTTGTTACTACTTAGATGCTTGGTAGATATGCATTTATCGTTTGAATTCGTATTTTGTTGGGTGACTTCTAGGTATGTTTGGATTTGGGATTACGGAGGGGAATCTTCTCCCTATTTCTGAGTTTGTTATAAGGAGAATGCAGGTTATATAATTATCCAAAGTCTCCATCCTAACTAAAACTCCCAAACATAGCCTTAAAATTTTATGGTTCCTCCAAATACTGCATTTTTGCATAATTTTGAAAGAAATGTTTTCAAATAAGGGGAATAATGGTTAAATTCAACTCCCAGACACATCCTTAGGAAACTCCTTTCTACATGGGTTGGAAAATGATAAGGATTTCTGAAGACTCATCTGGGGCAAATTTCCTTTCTCTCCTATCTGTTTGTACATTTTTAATTGTATGGGTTGATTGTCCTTGACATGTTATGCCTCCTCCTTCAGATCCTTGTTACCTTATTATTTTTTTTATTAAAAATTCTTCAAGAGGTTTCATGGGTCACTTGATTTTTCATCTTCCTTCCCCTTGTCCTTCCACTTAATTTGAAATATTAATAAATGAGAGCAGTAGCAGTAGTTGCCTGAGAGTATTAAATAGTGACTCTGTAGTTGATATTCAATCTTTTGATTGTCTTAACTTTTAAGAATGGGTGTCTAGTTTGTAATCTATTATTATTGTCACTCAAAACACTTTCTTTCAACTTTAAAGTTTAAAATATAAACTTCCTTTGCTCCAAGCTTTTAAACTGGAAAACCTTCCATGAGATGATTTACAGAGTTCCATGTGATTATAATGTAACTTGTGGATTGGTGTTAGATAACATCATTATAATTCTGGTTTTCCTACAATCTCTTGTTCATATGCTTATCTAGTTATCTACAACTATTATTTCTTAAAGGTAGTTTCTATTAAGACTGTTTAGTTTGCCTCGAATACAAGAGCATCTCAACTTATATTTCTTTGTCATGGTCATCATAGCTGATATTTTTTGTCCTCTGATAGATAACAGATCCAAAAGGTAGGAACATCGCTCAATCTATTCCCACCAGAAAGAAAAAGGATCATGGAGAAAAAGAACAAGGAAAAATGGATAGCAATAATCTTGACTATGACAGCTTTTCAAGAGCATTGGCATTAGAAAAGGAAAGAGAAGAGTTAGTTATTTTGAAGGAGCAGGTGGATGATCTGCAGAGGAAATTACAGGAGAAAGATGAACTTCTAAAGTCAGCAGAAAACTCAAGAAACCAGATGAATGATCTTAAGGCAAAACTCGATGAACTGATACACCAGGCTTCAGAAAAGGATTCTTTGCTCAAGTCTACTCAGGGACAACTTTCTGATGCTAAGGTACCAATTCTACTTCATTTGTTGTCTGATCAATCATTTTGATGTAATGAATTGCGAATTTGTGTTCATTGTGAGTAGGATTAGTCACTTCAAATTGATTTTGCTTTTCACCCTATACATGTTCTCTCAATATCACTGGAAAATGACAGCCATGGCTGTAGACCGTAGGTGTTGAAGGCTGAATCCTAGAGTTTCTGATGTATATGAGTAACTGTATATATACAGTTTCCAAGTTAACTTTGACATAGGATTCTTGCTGTTTTTGGAACTCAAGCTTAATACTTTTCTTAAAACTTTAGCTATTTTCCAGATTGTGACCTGCACTGTTCTTCCAAAGTTATCAGTGTGGGCTCATTTTGGTCTGTATGAAACCTTAATTCTATGAATATCAAAATTCAAAAGCAAAATATTATGTTTGAAACTTATTCTACTGTTTCAGCATCTGATGGATAACATAAAAGGTTAAAAAGCTAGCCCTTTTTTGGAGGAAAGTTTTTTAAATCTCTCTCTCTCTCTCTCTCTCCTTTTCCACAGATTAAGCTTGCAGATAAGCAAGCTGCTCTTGAAAAGATACAGTGGGAAGCAACAACATCCAACAAGAAAGTGGAGGAGCTTCAAGAAGAGCTAGATTCCATGCAAGGAGATATTTCATCATTTAGGTTGCTACTTGAAGGCTTGACTAAATCTGACTTTGCTGAATACACTGATGATTATGACGTGAAGCCATATGAGTTTAGTCATCTGCCTAGTATTGTGAGTTCATGAATATTTTCCAACCATAATGTGCAGTCTTATTTTTCCATGTATAACTAAAATTGTTGATTTCCATGTGCCGTTTGATTTAAATCACCTTCCTAGTATCATGATTCAAAAGTCCATATTCTCAGTTTTAAGTAACAGACATTTATGTCTCAAGTCTGGAGAAATATGTAGCTTCTTTACAAACTGACTTCTCTAAATAATATCCCTGATTGAACAGGATGATTGGGACGATATTGAGATGCAGAAGATGGAAGAAGTAAGAAAAGCTTATATTGCTGCGGTTGCTGCCGCCAAGGAAAAGCAAGATGAAGAATCTATTGCTACTGCTGCTAATGCTAGATTGCATCTTCAATCCTTGGTCTTCAAATCCAATAATTTCAGCCTTTGATTTACCAGCACTTCTCCAAATTATTTCCACGGCTAGGTCTTCTTATCACATAACATAACAACGCTTATCCACTAGGTGAATGATCACAAAAGTGGGCAAGAGAGTAATGTGTGGTGGTTATTAGCTTTTTGGATGTGCATATACATAGAATTGTGTGCAATTGTGAAGATCTTCATAACCTGAACTAGAGTTTTGAAGGAGATGAAAATCTGTCTTGTGGGGGTTGTAACTTGTAAATGTTACTGCACTTCCATAGCTCAGAATTTCCCCAGCTTTCTTGTCGAGTTTTAGAAAGCATGAGAGTTATAACCATGACCTGAACGAGTTACAGATTTCTGCATATGACACATTCAACTTCAACAAATCACTATGTCTTTGCTTAGTGGCTGTAATGACCGAGTTTGTTTTGTTGTATGTTATAGTCAGAAACCTGGTCGGTTGTGTCTGTGTGCTATTAGCCACAAGTTGATCTTGTGTTTTTCCAATTGTTTTTACAATATTGTGGTTAGGAAAATATTTGTGCTTCTATTTATCTTAATTATAGTGAATGACATCCATGATTTTATCTAAAAAATGTCAAGTGTCAGATATTTATTAGGTAATTTTATAGACTTATATTAAAGATATAAAAAATATTACATAAATTTAGTCTTTTTTTTTTTCTTATTAGTTAAAGAAATTGGCGCCCAGCATGGAGGATGATCTTCACACTCTGATAGACTTTGGCCATTTTCTGATTACTAAAGCCATGGATACTTCAGGCCAAAAAAAAAAAAGCCATGAATACTGAATAACAAACTGACTCCTAAGGAGGAAATAATATGTATACTCGTAATTTATTTAATTTCTTTCTTTTTGGGGAGTTTATTTTATTATTACTTATTTACTTTATACCTTTTTATTTTTTGTGGGGCTATATTTTATAGCTTTGGATACATTTGGATCTTTTGCATTCTTTATCAGTAATTTTTCTCTTCGGTTTTTCAAGAGATAAATAGTTTCATTTTTAAGTCGCAATTTTAAACAAGGCTTAAGTGCACTTTTGGTCCCAATACTATGACTAAGGTTTCAATTTGGTCCCATAACTATTTTTGTTGCAGATTTGGTCCCAAACCTTCGCAAAAAGTTTCACCGTTAGTCCCCTGGTCACTTCCGTCCAATTTTCGCCGTTAAGTGTGACGTGGCAGTCTGACTGGGATGCTGACGTGGCAAAATCAAATGAGATGGAGTAAGTTAGGATCAATATGTAACATTTCATAACTTCTCTGGACTGAAAGCATAATTTTATTGAAAATGAGATGAAGAGGGATCCTGAATCTGTGTCTGCAACTTCTAGATCACACCCAATCGCCTTCTGGAATCCCCTTTACAAGGGGATTACCATAGCAGGATGCGTGAACCATTAGATCACACCCATCACAGAACACAATCGGATCTGATGGATCCCCATCTGTGCTTTGACATACATCACATACAATCCCATCATCATCGTCATTATCATCATCGGCATCTCGATCTTCACTTTCATGGAGCTTTTCAGCTACTAGAGGGGTCCCAATATTGGGTTCGTCATTCTCTGCTTTTTTCGCTTCTTCATCAAAGGGTGGCTTGTATTCGGCATTGAGATCAATGGGAGAAACGTCAAGATTAGAAGCGAAATCGGGTTGAAGAGCCCATACCCTTTTCTTTGCAGGTAGTGAATAAGCGTTTGCGGAGATTGAAACTGGTGGGTCAGGAAGAAAATTTGAATTTCGCGATTCCTTACGCTTCTTTGCCGGTAAAGTTGAACCGGAAACGACAGTGCCTTCTTCGTCGTCGTCGTGCGTCATGGGATTGTGATGGTTTTGCTGATTCTGTAGCTCTTGTTGCTGTTGGATGAGCCTCAATCTCTTCAAGGGAGGTAGGCCACGAAATTTGGCGTCCATTTTCGTTTTGGGTTTGTGAGGGTGTTTGTTTTTGGCTTGACGGAAAAATGAAGTTGCAGACACAGATTCAGGATCCCTCTTCATCTCATTTTCAATAAAATTATGCTTTCAGTCCAGAGAAGTTATGAAATGTTACATATTGATCCTAACTTACTCCATCTCATTTGATTTTGCCACGTCAGCATCCCAGTCAGACTGCCACGTCACACTTAACGGCGAAAATTGGACGGAAGTGACCAGGGGACTAACGGTGAAACTTTTTGCAAAGGTTTGGGACCAAATCTGCAACAAAAATAGTTATGGGACCAAATTGAAACCTTAGTCATAGTATTGGGACCAAAAGTGCACTTAAGCCTTTAAACAATTATACTTAAATTGTACTTCACATTTTAGATATTGATCAAGCTTCCATCAAATGGTTGAAATTCAACTTTTGGTTTTTTTTGCTTGGGTATAAAGACGGAAAATTAAGGCTTGTTGTCACTTGACAAATGAAGGATAGAAAAGTAAAAAGCTTATGTTAAATATGACACTATATTTAAGTATCATGTATTTAGATAACTAAGGTAAACCTTGGAGTATTGTACCATTCAAATTTGAAATTAAGTAAGATCTATTGAGTAAATATTACCTAACTCGATAAACAGAAATGCTGAAATTATTCAGGCCAAAAAAAGAAATGCTGAAATGGATTGGATGGAGACATGGAGTGCATCCCACACATACAATCTTAAAGAAAAGAGCTTATATCTATACTATTATATATTTTTTAAATCAAAACATGACAATATATATGTGTATATATATATATATATTTTATGACTCAAATACTCAATATTATGAATCTTTTTAACAGTTTTCATTACAAGGCATGCTTTTATTGCAAAACTTGAATCCCTTGATTCAATTGATTGTAAACATGGACTTCATTATATGCCAAAGAAACTAATCCTTGTTATTAAATTCTATGTTATCTTTTTAAGAGCTAAATATATAATGTTTTATGTTATCATTTTCTTTTCGACAGGTTAATGATTAATCCTCTATGAATCTGAGTTTAATTTAAGAGTTTGTCGCTAGTTAATTGGTTGTTGCATACACAAAGAGATTCGAACATCTAACACTTGTTTAAACAACCTAGTGAGTTGATTACTAGACCAACTAAACTTAGTTTTATCTTATCATTCAATACCATCTTGCTCATTTCAACCAAAAAAAAGAAATAAGTTTATAAAAATAATATTATATGTCAAATTTTATTTATATTTTTTTTTACTTTTCATCCTCTATGATTAATTGTGAAAAATGTTATAATTTGTATTGTTTTATATTATCATTGATTATACAAAAAAATCTTATCTCGTTAGCAAGTGATGTACTAAATATTCATTGAACCTGAAAATATAATTTTGACGCTGGATGCTATAAAAAAGCAAAGGAGAACATGAAATTCCCGCCACCGGCAAAACCCTTGAAACTCCAACGACAATGGCAGAGAACTCCGATAGAGAAATCGAAATCCGAACGCTTTCCGGTGAATCCATTGCCTTTCACTTCCCTTTTACAAGAACCGTTGAAGACCTCAAGCTTCTTCTCCACCAAATCTTCCCTCCAGCCACTAACTTCCCCAATTTCCACCTCTTTTTCAAGGTACTCTCTCTCTCTCTCTCTCTCTCTCTCTTTCTCACCCTAAATCTTTTCGTTCCTCTCGTCTCCATCAATTTCCACACTTTCTTATTCTGTAATTTCAGAATTCTGCTACTTCACTTCCTTTGTCACGTTGATTTGTTTCAGGGTAGCAAGTTGAGATTGCAGAATCAGATTGGTTGTTACCCCATCGAGCCCGGTGAGTTTCTTGTTTTAGTTCCGTTTACCAAGAAATCGAATCAATGTGAAGAAGCTTCCGCGGCGGCTCCGCTGAATGATGCCGATACGGCTTCCATCTCAAATCTTGCTGATTCTACTTGGTCCAATATAATGGAGGATTTGTCATACTTACGAGAGGCAGAGAGTGATAAATTAAAGGATGATGATGCGTCTCATTTCAAGTTCACCACATTTAATGATGAGCTTGAAAAAAAGAAGATGGTGGACACCACTGGCAATAACTGTTCCGAGGCAAAATCCCAGAGGGATTTTGGTTCTGAAAAGCAGATAGAGCTTCCTTATCACCACATATTGAATACCATGCAACATACTGATGAGGATGCTCTAGGTGAACACAATTGTGAAGTCCTTTTTAAGGTTTTGGAGTCGATAAATTGTTTATCAGACCTGCCTTTTGGACACTGCAAGTTATTTAAAAGAGCCCGTTTGAAGGGAGTTGGCTTGGAATCTTATGGGAATAATGGTAGTTCATGCTTGTGTCCCCCATGGTTGAAGATAGTGATGAAGGCATTCACTTTCATAAACATTTTTTCTGCATTTCTTCATTTGCAGTGTAAGAAAACAACAGCAAACCTATTGGAAGATGCACTGAATCAGCTTGCAAAATTTGAAGTTAAACTTGATTTTCAGGACATGAAGCAACTTTCCCTTCTCTGTCCTGAGGTAAATTGATTGGATTTCTTTTAACCCCCCCTCCCCCTTTACACACACGCACGTCACCTTATAAATTTGTGATTTATGGCGTGAAGTATGTTATGTATGTTTTTCTTTTTTCTAAGACTGCATTGAAGTAATAAACATTATCTCCTAAATAACTATCCTTGTTTTAATCGACCAGTAAATACCTTATTTTCTCTTTACCTCGCTTATTTCCAAGTCTATCAGTGAAACATTTACAGAAATAACTATTTCTATTTTCCTGCTCTAATTTTTTATTATATCTTTTACAGTTAATATGTTTTGAAAATAATATAGACAAGACAAGTTTTGGTGATGTCATCATTATCATTAACCATTCAAAAGGAGATGAGGATAAAAATAAAAATCCACCAAAAAGAGGTATTGCTGCACTAATTATTATTATTTTGCTATTTGACTTCTGAGGTTTACTGACATAATTTTTTTTTCCCAATAGGTTAGTTTTTGTATTTTGTCTGACACATCCTGTTTAATAGGTCAGAAATGGTTGTATGTTTCAAAGATTGTTAGTACATTGAAGAAAAGGGACAGGGTTTTCCGTAACAATCTGTGGCTGGCTTTTTCGCAGTTGCTGGTATGTTTAAATAAAAATAACCTTATGTGCTTACTCTGGAACAAAAAAGAAACTATAAAAGAAGAGAAGATATGTTTGGGATATACTAGCATGAAAGATTCATATTTGATCCACACATTTCTGCTGCAAGTTTTCATTTAGCCGATTGCGATAGATACACACATGCACCTCAACTTTGATTAATTTTCTCTTATAGTGTGTATATTTTTTTCTGTGCATAGGTCTTGTCAACTAGCTAAAAGATTTGGTGAGCAAAAACAATTGATCAAGTAGCTCGTCATCTTCTGTGTGAAGGAAGCCATAAGATTGAGAGTCATCTTGTTTTTATTTTTGTTTTTTCTATTCCTGCTTTAATCCCAAAGAAATAGTGAAGCTATAATTATTTCCGTAGTTGTGACATTCTCAAGTTCCTCTTTTCACAAGCTTAGCTATTGGCTTTATATATCCACTGGCCTGTAGATTTGTGTATTGTGGTGCTCTATTAGTGAAACCTAGTTGTTTGTTTGGCTCACGAGTTTTTTTACTGCTCGAACAATGTATCAGTATTTTTTGGTGGTTTGAATCCTGTGGATTGTTTTATTTGCAGAGTGTCTGTGGTGATGAGTTGGCTTTGAAAGTTTCATTGGAAGACTTGCTTACATCAGTCAAGGACCAAGCTTCTAGTCAAAATGAATGCAAAGAAAAACACTTAAAGAGAAGCTCAAATACTTCAAAATCTGATTCGGACCATGTTAAGTGTCATGTATGTATTCATCTCATCTTATGTTATCGCAATTTGGTTTATTTTTGAGTAAAAATGAAATATGTCAAATGAAAGAACATAAAGATAGGAAGTAAAAAAGGAAAAAAGAATGTTGAGATTCAAGCACACTAAGGTTTCATTGTTGCATTCCTTTTTATCTTTTTTCCCATTTGTGATCATTGCTATTGATGCAACATTATCATTCAGCTTTCCTCAATCACTGAGCCATGTATCACGACAATTCCCCATCCAACCCTAAATAATATGGTGGAAGCAAGATGGTAGATTCTAGGCCTGTTAGTGTGTAATGTGTTTCATATGTGACCTAAATTCCAAGTGAGTTAGTTTTGTATTATACCATTAAGATTTTAGTGGTTATATAGGTCAGGCTAACTAGGATTTTGGATGGTTGCAAGAAATTCTGGCATGTGTAAATATAGTGCCAGTCTACTAGCTTGTGGATTTGGGGGAAAACTAAATTAGTTTTACTTTTTTGCTTCTGTTTCTTCTGCCTTTCTGCATCTCTATTGGTGATTTCTGCTTCAGTAAATTCATTTTCAAATTCTGTAATTTGTATAGACTTTATAAGATTGCTTTACTTTAATTTTTCTTGGTTTGGCAGGACACATCATCATTGATGGCTGTGGAAATGATTGAACATCTTCAAAAAGGAATTGGATCTGAAGGACAGGTTTTTTCTAGTCTAATGTTATTTTCTTTTTGGGCAGTAAGAAGTATTTTACTTGAGACCTCTAATTCACTACACTTTTCTGGTCAACAGCCAATTATGTATATGTAGAGTAGTTACAACCCATAATGCTTATAAAATCTTAGTTCTCAAAGTTAGAGATTCATTTTCAAGGTTTTCCCTTGCAGATTGTGCATGTTGAAGACATTTGCGAAAGGAGAGCAATATTTGCTGAGCTCCCAGTTGAATTATCAGAAAACATGAGATCTGCACTGGATTGTATAGGAGTTTCCAAGTTGTATAGTCACCAGGTACTGTTTGAATCAATGGAAATATTTTCTTCTAGCTAACAGTTTCTCTTCATCAAGTTCTGCTGTATCGTATGTATAGGCAGAGTCTATAAAATCCTCCTTCTGTGGGAAGAATGTTGTTGTGGCGACAATGACGTCCAGTGGCAAATCACTTTGCTATAACTTGCCAGTTTTAGAATGGTTGTCCAATAATCCATCATCATGTGCTCTGTATATCTTTCCAACTAAGGTTAGTTAAAGTCTAACTCATAATTTCTCTATACTATATTCACTAAGATAACCATAATCTCTTCAATCTTTTTCTTTGGGTGGGGTGAGGATATAATAAAGTGGTGAAAATATTTCATGCATGCAGGCCTTAGCTCAAGATCAATTAAGAGCTCTGTTATATATGACAAAAGCATTTGATGTTGACTTCAATATTGGTATATACGATGGAGATACTTCTCAAAATGAGAGGACTTCTCTACGTGATTATTCTAGACTGGTAATTTTAATAACTAGTGGCTTTCTCAGATTTGACATTCTTGGCTGAAATAAGCCTCATTTTTCATTCTTGTATTGCAGTTGATCACAAATCCAGATATGTTGCACATATCCATCTTGCCTTATCATCAGCGATTTAGTCGGATTTTATCAAATCTCAGGTATTGCCTTTGTCCGTATAATTTTACTATATTGAAATTCTCCTCAAGATTTATATTGAATATGAAGAAGTGAATTGCTATGTTCAAGAGATTTACTGTATGTCTTAATTTGTTAGGTTTGTTGTAATTGATGAAACTCATACTTACAAGGGAGCATTTGGATGTCATACTGCTCTTATATTAAGGAGGCTGAAGCGACTCTGCTCCCATGGTAGATTTTACAATGAAGCTTCTAGAATATTTCATATAATTTTTTCAGTTTGAATGGAAATATGAATTATTTATGCAATTTGCTTCCATCTGCAGTCTATGGAACTGTTCCATCTTTTGTTTTTTCTACTGCAACTTCTGCAAATCCTCGTGAACACTGTATGGTAAATATGTCTATGCTTTACTGAATTCAATTTTACACTTGCTGTTATATGGTGATATGAAGTTCATGATGCTAGCCATGACCTTTTAATGCATGCCTGCTATTAAATTCATTATTTAGTGATTGTAAAGTAATATGGTTGTCATCCAAAAAATTGCTATACTACGATGATAAGATTTAATCTCAATTTTTTAAAAAAATGTTTCAGGAACTTGCAAATTTACCAACAGTGGAGCTGATTCAGAATGATGGAAGTCCATGTGCGAGGAAGCTTTTTATCCTCTGGAATCCTATCCTGCGTCCCAAACCTGTAAGTTCTGATGTTATAATTCTATATTGCTGGTAACATGTTGGTTCAGAACACTTTTTTACTAACAAAATCAGTGATGCTGCCTGGTTGCAGTTCTTGAAGAAGGCTAAGGTTTCTTTGGGTGCCAACGAAGTTGCAGATGGAAGTGCTAATTTCATTCGTTCAAGGTGATAACCCCTACTTATAGGCATCAACAACATAAGTCTTTGCCACTAGTTCTTCTTAAAATATGACTTTATGCATGTGGAACCTTCTCAGTCTGTCTTCTTCAATTAATCTATGCAGTCTTTGCTTGGATTATGAGAAAATTGATGATTGAATGGAGAAAGTTTGAACCCTCCCCCCCAACAAGATAAAGGAGGAAATTTGTATTTTGGAAAGTCATAATATTTATTGTTCAAATGGAGCAGTAGATAAACTATAAAATTCCATACATTTATAATGTCATATTGTCATCCATTTTAATTGAGCATAAATCATCAGTCAAGTCTACTTGTTGCTTAATTTTTCAAGAATGGTGGATGCTGAATGTGTTTTAAAAACTAACCAGAAGATTATACAATTTATCTTTAGGTTTAATTGTATTTCCTTGTTATCATTATGTAATGCCTTTTTTTTGGTTGGCAGTCCGATTGTGGATGCTTCACGACTTTTTGCAGAAATGGTTCAGCATGGTCTTCGCTGCATAACTTTTTGCAAATCACGGAAACTTTGTGAACTTGTTCTATCCTATACGTATGTCAAATCAATATTATTCATTTGGGAAGTTCAATACTTTATGGGAGCATTATCTTGTTCTGGATTCTTTTTCACTTATTTTTTATTATATATTTTTTTAACAATCATATGTTGATTTTCAAATTGAGAGTCTAATGGTTATGTAATTCTTAATTGAAAATCGTATCTTATGCAACTGATCACTTTAAATGTTATAGACGGGAGATTCTTCATGAGACAGCCCCGCATCTGGTAAATTCCATATGTGCATATCGTGGTGGCTACATTGCGGAGGTTAATTTTATATCTTTTCTCCCTTCTTTTAAATAGTAATCTCACTCTCACACATAGATGCTAGCTCTTCTTTACTTTGTCCATCAATACTGTTATATTATTTTTGGGATATAATCCCACATGAATATGACTTATTATATAGTCTAAAAATGCGTTTAGTGCCTTTAAGTAAGAGGCATGTAAGAGCCTCTTTGAAGTATGATCCCATCAGGAGTGAAATCCTTATTTTATGTGGTCTTACATAAAATTCCTTTCTGAAACAATTATCGCTTCATGAGCTTAGAATTTAGATGGTCAATATCTAATAGAAACATATATACTGCGGAAAGCTAAAAGTAGACTTATTACAAAAGGTTTTCAAAGAATAATATTTGAGGGAGTTTTGCCACCCAATGAAATAGAGCTGGAAATTAAAGTTTCATGGGAAGCTGAATCTCAAAATTGATCATTCATTTTCTCAAGTTGATTTTGCTGTGATCTTGTAGCTTGACATTGAATATTGTCAAAAAGTTAGTTTAATGCTTTGTTGTCTTCTGAATACTAATAACCCTTTATGCTTGGTCACCCTCCTGGATATAATCAAATTTCGACTGGCCAAGTATTAAGAGCCCATTGGTGACTTTCCTAACTTTTGCCTCTTTCGACACCTTACTTTATCTTATTTCCCCTCATTATCAATGAGGAAAATTATATTCTGAATGTCTTCCTTACACTATTCCAAATGACAAATCCTTATTGCACTGTCATCTCTCACAAAACTTTCATTAAATGCATGTGCAGTGTTATTCTTGTATTTTTTTATTAAGCTGTGTATCAATTTATGGTCATTATATGGTTGAGACTTGATAATGGTTACTTTACATTGACAGGAAAGGAGAAAAATAGAGAGTGATTTTTTTGGGGGTAAAATTCTTGGAGTTGCTGCAACCAATGCTCTTGAATTGGGCATTGATGTTGGAGAAATTGATGTGACTCTGCATTTAGGATTTCCTGGTAGTATTTCTAGGTAAACTGCTCCATGACGCGTTCTTATATCTTAATAACCTTATTTTACTGGTCCTTCTGTTTGGGACTATCTGTTTTTTCCCCCCTCTAAGTCTATTATTCTTTTAGCTTGTGGCAACAGGCTGGCAGAGGTGGAAGGAGAGATAGACCATCTCTTGCTGTGTATGTCGCATTTGGAGGTCCTCTTGATCAATACTTTATGAAATATCCAAAGAAACTGTTTGGTAGACCTATTGAATGCTGTCATGTTGATGCCCAAAACAAGCAGGTTTTGAACTTTTACACCTATTTTTTTAATTGTGTGTGTGTATGTGTATAACAAACAGAACTGTTTATGCTTACCCCTTCAAACTTTGTTCAGATTCTTGAACAGCATTTGGCTTGTGCAGCTCATGAACACCCTCTAAGTGTGCTGTATGATAAACAATATTTTGGTTCTTGCTTAGAGAGTGTTGTAATTTCTTTGAAAGCTAAAGGATTCTTGAGTTCTAATCAATCATCAGATTCTTCTAGAATGTGGAGTTACATTGGTCCTGAGGTATTGATATAACCATTTAGACTTAATGTCTGTCCTTTCTGATGGGCTTTAGGTTATAATGATCTCTGGGAACTTTTAAAACATTGATATTGATCCTTTTTCCGTTTAATGGAACTTTCTCTGTACCAGAAGTTACCTTCACATGCTGTCAATATCCGAGCAATAGAAACTATAAGATATGAGGTCAGAGATCAGCAAAAAAATCAGGTCCTTGAAGAGATAGAGGAAAGCAAGGCTTTCTTTCAGGTATATGAAGGGGCTGTGTACATGTGCCAAGGTAAAACCTATTTGGTCGAGAAACTAGATCTATCCAACAAGGTTGCTTTCTGCAAAGAGGCTGATTTGAAGTATTATACAAAGACTCGAGACTACACTGATATTCATGTCATTGGGGGTAATATAGTACGTAACTCCTACTTGTTTATAAACTGTAGTGATTCCTTTATTGTGCTCTTATTCTTTTGTTATTTATTTTATACTAGTGCGGTCATTGTTGCTCCTTGTGCTTTAGATCTGTGTCCAGATATTAAGAAATGTTGACAGTCATATTTTAACATGCATGAAATCCATTGATTTAGTTGAATTCTCCATTTGAATTAAATTTTTAAGCAAGGCTTGCATTTTATTACTATTGGAAGTGTTATTGATACTAAGGTAATGTATACTCACTAGTTCTTATTTTTAGGCTTATCCCGTCAAGATTTCCAAAGATATGTTTCCAGAAACTAATGCTCGAGCTCATCTATGCAAAGTAACAACTACTTGGTTCGGCTTTTATCGTATTTGGAGAGGAAGCAATCAAATATTTGATACTGTTGATCTAGCACTTCCTCAATTTTCTTACGAGTCACAGGTAAACTTGAGCACTGATAGTTATTAGTTTTTTAAAAATGATTATGATATCATTTTAATGATCCTTCTGTGTTGCTGTTGTGTTCTGTGTGTTTAAACAGGCAGTTTGGATTCCAGTGCCTCAGTCAATAAAAGCAGCAGTAGTCAAACAAAACTATGATTTCCGTGGAGGTTTGCATGCTGCATCACATGCTGTTTTAAACGTAGTGCCTTTGTAAGTCTCTTATAGATGTTCATATGAGAATTTTCGCCCCCATCATGATATGCAAATGCCCCATGACATATTAGTGATCTAATAGTGCTCTATTGGTGATCTACATCTGAAATTTTCTCTTTGAACTTTAAACAAAATTGTAAAAGAGATAATTGCATAATTAATTTGTCAGCTTGCACGCATATTCTTACTTTCTTTGGTCTCTTCATTTGAAATTTTGGATATCAATCGCTAACTACAATTTGAAAGATGTCGGAAATTTGTTCATGTGGTTGTAGTATGTTAAATTAACTGGAATTGATTAGAATTGGTTTGAATTGATTTCATTACAATGGGACTTGGACACATATTTAAAGACACCAACAACACCTACCACATTTAATATTCTACTAACCAACTGACTCTAATAAATAAAATCTTGACTTCTAACACTCCCCCTCAAGTTGGAGCATAGATGTTAATCATGCCCAACTTGTTACAAAGATATTCCAAAACATAAAAATCCCATACATCATAAAATTGTGAACATAAAACTAGGAAAAACACCCTTGAAACAAACTTTTCGCAACTCCCCCTGTCATTGTATCTCAAATAGTCATCATGTAGACAACTCAAAAGAAATCACCACTAAACTTGTTGAGAGAAGGAAACATAATCCTATGGTTAAAAATCCATGGGAGAAGAAGCTGGAATGGAAACACAGCTATGAGCCCATGGTTGAAGTCACAAGGAGAGAAGGCTGGAATGAATGAGAACACAGCCATCAACTTGATTCAATCAACAAGCTTGAGTGATGAACAGGGAAAAGAAGAGCAATGTGAGAGGGAACTGGAATGCAAATTAGGGATTAAGTCTTGAATCATATAGAAACCTTCAAATAGGGGAAGAAAAACAATTTTTTTTTTTTTTCTAACCCAGTCTCAGGAACTACTGGGCTGTAAGAAACAAGAAACAAATTCAGAGTCATTGACAAAATGCAACAAAACCCTATCTTCAACAAAAAGGGTTCACTAACAGCGGCCAAAACCTCTAGATCACAGTTGGGGGTCGCCGGAAATAGGTCGTCG
>QANZ01053478.1:62257-108210 GCA_003254925.1 Chamaecrista fasciculata | reverse complement strand
AAAATTTGTTATGGTTAAAATTACAAAATAGCTCCAAAGGGTACCAAAGTGTTAATGAAGAATACCACAGGGTACCAAAGTGTCAAGTTTCAAACTACAGGGTACCAAAGTGAAATAGGGTCAAACCACAAGGTACCAAAGTGTAATTTACCCTAAAAAAATAATGAAAAAGTAATGCTCAACAGGCCCTTAGTTTGAAGTTTGAAAAGAGCTGGTTAGTGATAGTGATGGTGAGTGATTAATCTGATGACGACTTGATATGTTTATGGTGCTCTCTATCATCAGCATCAACTTGTCTTGGATCTCACACTCTTTTGTTTGGATCCACATTTGAAAATCGAGATATCTTTCTTTGTTTCCTCCTTTTTGTGGATTCAAACGCGGAATCATAGGGAATCCGTGAGCTCTTACTCGAATCTCCTTACTCTTTCATCTTCTCTTCATCTGCGATCTGCTTAACGTAACGTAACGTTTCGCTTACGCCTTCTCATTTCTCAATCTCTAATCTCCATAACCTATCTCACTGTCACAATTGTGAATGGGTTGGGCTATTGCTCTTCACGGCGGCGCCGGCGATATTCCGCTTTCCTTGCCGCCGGAACGCCGTCAGCCGCGCGAGGAAGCCCTACGCCACTGCCTCCGACTTGGCGTCGAAGCTCTTAAAGCCAAAATGCCTCCCTTAGACGTTGTGGAACTTGTGGTAAGACTAATAATAGTATAATACTCATAATTGCTGCTACGATTTTCTCTTTGGATTTTGGATCATGGAAGAAGGATCGAGGATCGATCTGTTCTTTAGGTTTGATTCTGAAATATGTATATAAACTACGCTAGGTAGGTTTGATTTGTCCAATTCGTGTCGACGAATCAAGTTGATGACTACTTCTGCTTTATTCAAGTAGAAGATGATTATATTACGGAAGTCATTTCCATATTTCGAATCATGTAATTAATTATATTGAAATATGATTCCATGATATGAACAAGTGGAAATAATTTTGTTCTCGTCACTCGATATTTACAGATTCAGACTCTCACGAAAAACTAAGATGCTGTGTTTTTGAAACTTAATTGAACTCAACGTTTCTGCGGTTGAATTTTCGTTTCATTTACGCGAACATTGTCTTGCATCCCTATGCTCTGCTTCTGATTCACTCTATCTAGGTTCGAGAATTGGAGAACTGTCCACATTTTAATGCGGGTAGGGGATCTGTGTTGACCACGAAAGGCACAGTTGAAATGGAAGCTTCTATAATGGAAGGCAACACTAAGAAATGTGGAGCTGTTTCTGGCCTCACTACGGTTGTCAATGCCATATCCTTAGCTCGACTGGTCATGGAGAAGACTGATCATATATATCTAGCATTTGATGGAGCAGAAGAATTTGCCAAAGAACAAGTGAGTAAATGGTTTGTTTGCGAGACTTTTGTATATGTTTCATTTAGCCTTCACTTCTTGTATACTAGTATTTTACTGCATCTGCTGGTTCCCTCTTGCGGAAAGAGTAAGACATAAACAACGATTCTAGATGATGAGTGTCCATGATATAACTTCATTTACATAATCTGAAAATTTTTCTTGTGGAATGTTGCTTCAGTCAATAGATAGTATATAACTTTGTCTATTATGCCAAGTGTATGCTGGTTAAATTCTTACTAGACAAATGTATATAGAGTTTATGCACTGGACTGAAGGAATTTGTCAGTTGATTAGAAACTTTCAAATTTGGGTCATACAATGCAGCTTTTTTTTTTTTCAAATTATATGCATATTTCTGCTGGTCCAATGTAGAAACGTATCTAGTTTGAAACCTAGTTGATTTTAACCATTGAAATTAGAATTGCTGTGGGAATCAGGTCTTTCATTGAGGTGTACTTGAGAATCAGGATCAGCAAGTTGGTTTTTTCTGCTGCTGGCTGCTGCTCTATCTCATAATACTAGATCGTGATATGTGTGTTATCTTAACGAAGTAACGAACATTCTTATTTTACAGGGTGTAGAGACTGTAGATTCAAGCCATTTTATTACTGCAGAAAACATTGAAAGACTAAAGCAGGCAAAGGCAGCCAATAGAGTCCAGGTGTTTATTTAATATTTCCTAGTTCTGTGCTCATGAATTGGACTTTGTACAATAACACTTAAAAAGTTGTGGATTAGATATCATCATATCAATCATCTAAATACTGTGCTTCTCAAATATGTAGATCGATTACACTCAACCCATCCAAAACGATGTCAAGAAGGAAACACCAATAATAGCTAATGGTGATAGTCAACTAGGAACTGTTGGGTGTGTGGCTGTTGATAGTGATGGAAATTTAGCTTCTGCAACATCCACAGGTGGATTAGTGAATAAAATGGTTGGTAGAATTGGTGACACTCCTGTGATAGGTGCAGGCACATATGCCAATGAGATTTGTGCAGTTTCTGCCACAGGAAAAGGGGAATCAATAATACGTGGGACTGTTGCAAGAGACGTGGCAGCTCTTATGGAATACAAAGGCCTATCTCTTGAGGAAGCTGCTAAGTGTGTTGTTGAAGAACGCACACCAAAAGGCACTGTTGGATTGGTTGCTGTGTCTGCAAAAGGAGAAATTGCAATGCCTTATAACACTACAGGCATGTTCCGAGCGTGTGCTAATGAAGATGGCCATTCAGAGATTGCAATTTGGAATGACTCTGTTTTACTGTCTTAATTACAAAATTGTGTTTCTCAAATTGTTCATTGTTTTACTGCAGTACCCAATGCCATTGTCTTATGCAAGGTAGATTGTTAATTTTCCCTTTAAATTTTTATTATACAAATACTACTATTAGTATTATATACATTAAAGTATTAAACTTTTCGAGTATCTTTAGCCTTATAGTTATTCTTGTGAGTTGTGATCGATATGGAAGTTGCAAGATCCAAATTAGATGACCTGAAAGGACCCTAACGAGAGAGAACAAGTACTCTTTTGTATTTTTTTTTTTTAATTTTTTGTTCTAATTAAGTCTACCGCCGGAAGCAAATACTAATTTATTCGTTGAGGGTTTTTCATTTAAGGATCAATAATTAGCCACAAAATGTTCTTCATACTTAAAAGTAAAATTCCACCTCCACTACGTAATTAAGGAATCTTATCAAAAGATCATCTCATGTAAATATAAAAGTTGAAATGGCTACCTCGAGTTAATATGACTGCAGGAAAAATTGTTTCCATTCAATTACACTACAATTTGAAGGGCAGAAAAAATTATTACAAGCATTACTAAAGAATTCTACAGCTTGCAGAAGGGTGGGAAAAAGATAACCCCATGAGCCAAAAATTGATTCTCCCACCTCTCTTAACCTAACACATTTAAACTTCCTAGTATATAAGCAATCAATAATTTTTTTCTTTCCCATTTTCAGGATTCTGATTGTGATTGAAAAGGAGAAAAAAGAAACCAAAAAAGGCAACTCCTAGCAAAGTCAAAATTTTCTATTCCAGACTCTACAGTAATGCAACCATATATCAAGGGTGTAAAAAAACATTAGAGATTTTGTAGCTCACCAATTCAGCAATGAAGAAGTAGTGCATTTCAACTTGTGGCACAATCTTGAAGATAAGGGTGAGTTCGGTTTACATATCGATCCCACAGTGGCTTGTACTTGCTGAGAGCTAACTTCAGCCATGGCTTCATGTTCCCGTTGAAGTGAATAACTGCTGCATTTTCGATCAGGTGGTCGTTGATATTCACGTCGTTCCCCAATCCAATGACGTGCCATCTCCGGTCAAGGATCTCGGTCAGACCATAAAAACTCAGAAGACCAGGAGGCAGAGTACCCAGATTCCAAAGTGTCCCATCACCATTCTGCTCTTGCCAATAGTGATATCTTGCAGTCACATTTGCTTTCCTCCATGCAACCAAGTCGAAAATGTTCATACCAAATGCCCACCCACATGCCTGAGGATCGAACTTTGAACTTATAATCGTATTTGAGAAGTTGAGATACTTGTAGAAACGATGAAATACTTCAAGACAGGTTTCAACTGCACCATTCACATTTCCATGCAGATCCAGTGAGAAAAGAAGGCTCAAGTCCTTCTGGACAACTACATCATCATCCAGGAAGACAACCTTCTCAAGTTGTGGATAGATCTCAGGGATGTAAAACCGAAGGTGATTCAATAAAGACAAATACTTCGGGTTATGCAGCTTTGCTTCAATTTCTAAATCTTTATATACCCCAAAATAGAAGTCCCGTGAATCTTCATTGATAAGTTGCTTGACGATTGGAGAATAAGACGCGGTCAACCAATGAAAGTTCTCAAAATTCTGTACTTCTATGGTGGCTCCTTTCAAGTCATTAATGAGGAACCACGCTTGCATTGCTTCATAATTGACTCCATTCGTGACAATGTGAAAGACCAACTGTTTTGGATGGTTAGCATTGGAGACTGTGGAGTTCACAACTACAGATGTAGCCAGCACATTATCTGAAAATATGCAGAAATGATGCAGATTGTTGTCTATCAGACTTGGAGAGTTTCTCTTCTCCTCTGCGAGTTGTTGCAGGGATGGCATCTTCACCCAATCTGTCATAAGTTTGATATGTAGGCAATGGAGGCTCTTGGGTAGTGCTTCAGCTACTACTTGACTGAAAAAATTGCCTTGAACTGTTGCTGAATGGGCTTTCTCTTCAAGCAATTGGATATGCGATTTCATCATCATTATTGTGGTGGCAACATCATAATGGATATCTTGTGCCTTATAGATCAGAGAAGAAAGACTTCTTATAATTGGTTCTGCTTCCTCAAGTGTGATGGGTTCCCCTGTCATAGCAGCTTTTGATAGCAAAAGCTGACAACTTCTGATCTTTGAGCTAAGCTCCCAGGCTAGGTGAAGGCTATTATGCTCTTTAGCAATTATCACATAAGCCTTCGCCAGAGTCATTTGTTCTGCTAACTGCCGTGAAAACGAGTTTACACTTAATAATTCTTCTGTTAAATCAGAAGTCTCCTGATCTACATATTCTTCAAGTCTTTCATTCCTTTCCTACAATTGCAAAAGAAAATCACTCGTTCAGTTCCCAGAACGGGTAAAAAGAAATCAATTCAACAAAACTGAACCATATCATCTAATTAGTAATAGCAGTCATTCAATCTTGCGGACCACATAATGAAATTATCACAAAGTACAAGGATGACTGAAGCATAAACAACGACAGTTACATGTGTTGTGATGGCAAGTAGTGATGGATCAAATGTCTAAGGCACCCTCTTTCATTTAAATAGCTATCTAGGTGATTTTCCACATCCATCATAGAGTACGGAAAAAAAAAGTACCAAATCCGTACACCCCTTATCCATCTGATAGATTGACAAGGGCTTACTCATGTTTATTATTTCACAATTTCAACTGAACAATCAGTCATCACACTCTATATTTGTTTATGATATATAATCCTTTTATATATCGTCTAGGTTTCTATAAGTATGGAAGAAAATTTGTCTTTTAGCATCATATCCTGAAAAAATAAATTATAAAAAAAAAAATAATTCTACTCGAGCAATCTTCAGATAATTTATGGATCTTAAATGACTATAAGGAAATTAAGAACAGCAGGAATACCTAAATAATGCTGGCAACAATGATAATAATAAACATGATTAACCTTTTATAGTTGAGGCATTGATAACTGAGCTACATCTACAATTTAATAAAATTTCTGGAGACAGGGCAAATGAACAGTTGATAGATAACAAATGATATCAATCACAAAATTGAATCAATAATAGATTGAGAAAAGTATAAATTCAAGCACTAAAAGGAGAAAAAAAATAAAAGACAACTAATCGAGTCACAAGTCTTATTCATTTTCTTGTTTAGTGGAATGTATTATAGTTATGGCTTAAGAAAATGTATCATACCACTCAAACGACTAGACTATTGCCTCAGCATCAGACTTGAGCCCTCAAACTAACCCTTCTCTAAGAGGAACAAACAGAAAAGAGATTGTCCTCTATTAAACTACTTTTCATTTAGCGTATCAGTTAAAAATATCTGAAACTACAACATCCTTAAATTCCACTGAACTACTGAAGTTGATCATACCAGTTCAGCTACGGTAATTACAAAGTAAATTCATTTATGAAATTTCATTTCTACTAAATGGTCTCAAGGATCAAAGTTGATATTTAATATCTCAAGTCACGACTATCTCTTATCCAATAGACGATTGGACTCTGACTCAAATTAAGGCCTAGAAGAGAATATTATAATTCATATGGTGCAGAAAGGTGTTCAGGAACAGAATGAGAATAGGGTTAACAGTAACTATTATCCAAAACTGTTCCATTCTTTTGGTTTTCAGGAAAACTGAAAGGTTTCTCTTCTGCTCTAGATACTAATAAAGACTATCTTACCACAACAACTCTGCACTGTCCCAGTACTAGACCATCTATAATGGAAAGAAATGATAAATTTTCAAGAAATTACATAAAATGTCCAGATATGGACTTCCGACCAGCTTTAAAAGAAAGAAAGGGGTGGTAGTTACTCCATATCTAGAAATCCTTGCGGGTAAGAACCATCATCTTCTCATCTTTCACTAATAGACTGAAGGGATAAGTAATTGAACTCTTTGGCATCAAGATCCTGAATATTTAAGATCCATATTATGCAAAGAGACATTGCTTTTTTATTTGCTAAATTAGAGATATCTGAAAGTGAAAAGGCTATGACCACAAACTTTATCCCCAAAGGAAACTTAAAAGAAAAAAAAAATTGAAGAAGCTACGAATTGTAACATCCGTAACAGACTGACCAGTAACTATTCCTCAAACAGAACAAAGATCAGAAAGAGATATATATAGTCACGGTCAATATATATGAAGAAAAACACGATGAACTGTTTCCAAACCCCTCACGTAAGAAACCTCTGAATATCGAACAAGAAAGAAGAAAGAAGATTGAGATTTTTTATTACTCTCGATCCACATTGAAAGCAAAAGCACTAATACGCAGCTATAAATGTCATACAAACCAGAACAGAAGAGCTAACAGCCAGATTTGTAGAAACACAAATGCCAATTCAATTATTTATAAAATTCTTGGACATAAACATTAGAGAATTTCATCCGATTCGCAAAAAGAAACACAATTCCTCTGACAGCGATTACACGATGTCAAGTGCGACAGAAAAGCTACTAGTTAGAAGTTGATGCAGTTAAACGTACTAAACATCTATGATGTATCAATTAATCAACAATACAAAACGCGATTCATCGAGGTAGGGACAAGTAAATACGATTTCAAGAACAGCATCTGAAACTGCGAAACCAATTCAAACAGCTTGTGGTTCCTATTCCGATCAATCCTAGCTAGGTTCATCTAAGATCAATTGAGAATATCGAAAAGAAAACACCGATAGTCACACACATCAAGAGAAAACCACGAGACGCAATGAGTTACTCTGTTTCTTCTTACCAGAACGGAATTATCGACCCGATCTTCAAGGTGATTGTGTTGCACGAAGAACAAAACCAAGGCCGCAACACAGAACAAGCCAAGAAGCAACGAGATCCAATGAGAAAATCTCCGCCGAGCCGGGCGCCGATACTCGGCCGCCCGTCGTCGCATTTTTCGCCGATTGCGTCCACAATTCGCCGATCACCACCGAATCAAGAATCGAGAAAGAGCCATAACATGGATTATTGGATTGAGGAAGCCACAGAGAAGAAGAGAGTTTGCTATTTTTCGGAGACAACAGTCCAAGGCCGCACCAAGATTGCATTCAGCTGTAGATTGAATCGGTAATAACACGAACTGCAATGAATCAATTATTCAGTTTCTTCGAATTGCACCAAGAATTGATGAAGGAGCAAAGAATCAGATAAAAACTAAAACATTTCATTTGATTTGGTGATCTGCGTATTTAGTGACGCGCACAGTAATAAATCGAGTCGAGTAGGTAGAGAACAGAGATTAAAACCGAGCCTTCCAAAAAAGTAAAAATTAAATAAAGGTCAAAACCATTTTTGGTCCCTATGATTATTTCGAATTCCGTTTTGGTCCTTAATATTTTTTCTATTCCATTTTGGACTTTAATGTTTTCTAACAGTTTCGTTTTGATCCCTAGTGTTTTCTAATATGTTCAATTAGTCTCTAACTACTGAATATAGTCATATCTCTTTTCTTTCGAGTTTGAATACAACGAAATTGAAGCTACGAGTTACTCTTGATGAGTTATTTCTCTATTCAATTGGAGTCATCAGTAAATGAGGTCAAATCAGACTCGATAGTGGACCTGTCGTTTCTTGAAGTTAGTCATATTTCTTTTATTTTAAGTCTTAATGTACTGAAATCGAATATTCTGGTTACTCTCTTAACAAATTTCTTCTTTGTCCAGTGGGGACGTAAGCAAATAGGTCAAATAGTATTCTGAAAATGAGTTTGGTCAAAACACGAATACCAAATTTGAGAGTGCTATTCAACCTCTTTTCTATATGGTCTCAACTAAACAGAAAAAGAACTTGTCAAGAGTAGCCTATAACTTGGATTTTGATACATTCAGATTTAAAATGAGAGAAATAATATTAACTTCATGAAACAAGAACCACACTTTTGGACCCAATTTTAGTCCCAATTTAATCTTATTTACTAAAGGCCCTAATTGAAAAAGAAAGAATTTATCAAGAGTAACCTAGAGCTTCAATTTTGTTGCATTCGAATTTGAAACGAGAAAAATATGACCTATGTTCATACCCAGTCATTGTCGCTATTCAAGACCATTGTCGTTGCTACTATTCATGACCATTGTCGTTTTCATTGTTCATAACCATCGTTGTTGCCTTTGCTGTCTATCACCGTCATTTATCGATGTCGTCGTTCATGTAGCCACTCATTGTCGTTGTCGTTATTTATGACCATCGGCGACAATAGTGATGAAAAACGACAACGACAAATGCCAATGATGAACGACAAAAGAAGAAAGAAGACGTTATTTCGAAGAAAGAAAAAATTGGGAGTAAGGGTAAAAATTTGACATGAAACACATGGTATAGTATGAGTGGTCGAATTTGATGAGCGGCTTTTCTGAAAATAGAGACAACACATAAAAATTACGATAAAGGATCCAATGCCTTAACATGTGATTTTTTTTCAATTAAGTTTATTGTGTATTTTTAATATTTGTTAATTTAACTATTTTTTCTGTTATATTAACTTACTTATACTTTTCTAATTTATTTAATTATTAATATCTCAACCCCAATTCGATCTCGCTTGAATTATTAAATTTTGAATTGATGCTTCCTTCGAATGGTTTGATGTAATAATAATAACAGTTAAATTAATAGAAACTTTAACATGTTATATTCAATTAGTGAGCATTAATTTTGTGAAAAAAAAATTAATTAAGAAAAAACGATTGTAATATCGTATAACATTGTCAAATGGGTTAACTCGATCCAATCCACATTGACTAATGATGGCAGCCACTTAAACGGGAGTGGGGCAGGGCAGGGCAGCCTGTTTATTCAAAAATATATTACTCTTATAATATAGAATAAACTCAATATACAAATTCTAATGTGTTGTAAAACTAATAAAATAATAGATTATGAAGTATGAAGATATAGAGATAGATACAAGAGAGAAAGAGATACACAAATTAGTCCTTAAAAAGACTTAGTTCTCCAGGAACTATTCTATATGATTCATGAATGTAGTTATTCAAGAACTCATCCTCCATAATCTTATTATTTCATTTCTCATTCTCTAATGTGTACAAAGTGAAGTCTCCCTTATATAGGACTCTTGACATAAAGAAAGGTGGGTAGGTTACAAGCTATTAAGGACACCATAATGTGAGGGAAGTTATATGCATTAAAACATACTAATGAGGGAATAGTTTACATCATGGATTTAAGAATATCATGAAGGAAATGTTACAAGAGAATAAGAATTCTAATAGCCATTTATCTTAATGACTTGTCATAGATGTGGTCATCCACACATCACATGCACATATATGCATGTTTATAACACTTCCCCTTGGATGACCATATATTATGAATACATGCCTCATTAAAAACCTTGTTAAGAAAAATCCAATGGGATAAAAACTTAACGAAGGAAAAAAGATTACATTATTCATAATTTTTCCACTACAAATATGTGCCTCGTTAAAACCTTTCTAAGTAAAACTCGGTGAGACAAAAACTTAGCGAAGGAAAAAGAGTACATTATTTGCAAGTACTTTGACTTCTCCTCAAAAGCGCACTTCGTCTTCAAAACGCATTGTGCTTCATCTTCAAGATGTCTGAGCTGATTCTTCCTTATCTTCTAAAGATATCTAGTCATACTGATGCATGATATAAATTTTCATTGCACATAAAATCCTTAACATAGAATATAAAGTAATTCCATATTTCACATGACTAATCAATAAAAGTCTTTTCACATGATAAAAAATAATATAAATTAGACACATATAATTCACTTCTTTGAGTATAGCATATTGATATAAAAAAGTATCAGAAGATAGCAAAATCATTTACCTTTCACTATATTCTCATTGATAAAGAATTAAAAATAATAAATTTGACAATATTGTATTTACTTTTGACAACTTATCAATCACAATTTTTTTTTTATAAACAAAATATTAATAAAGTTATAAAAAATCATATATAATCAAATTGATTTCAAGTACATTCAATGATCATTAAATCTATTTATCAATATAAAATTATTGTAATCTCATTGAGAAAACACCTTCTTCAAAATTCTCAAATATTAATATTATCAATTCTTTCTCTCACTTTTTTTTTAAAAAAAAAATTAAGTTACCGATAAAAATACAAAAATAATTCATGAATCTTTCATGATATAAAAATTTATTTAGTGATGTATATATTAATCATTTTATATGCTAACACTGCATATATAGATTGTATGCTTCAGGCATTTCAAATCCTTCAAGGATTTCTTACACATGAATATATCATTTTTTAACAACGTTAACGCATAATTTTCAATCTGATATATACCCAAGTCTTTCCAAAGACTCATAAAATCTGATTGATTGGATCCATAGATTCATCTTCCCCTCATTTCACGTTTCATATGAAAAATCTTGCACTACTAGTGCATTACACTTATACAAATTTATTTATTTCCTATAAAAACTCAATTATATTTTATAGGTTTTGACATCTTCAGGTGGTAAGACTACTGGTCTAAATGTATGACAACTTCTAGTGCCTTGACTTCTTGTCAAAAATTTGACAACTTCTGGTGTCTAGATTGCTAGTCCAAAGTTTAACATATTCTAATATTGTCGGGACTACTGGTCCAAATTTTGACATCTTCTGGTGTTTGGACTGCTGGTCCAAGGTTTAATATTTACTTAGGGGATTTATCTCATTACTGGTGATATTGTGGCCAATTATCAAACGTCGACAAATAAGAAAATGGGATTTCAATCACTCTTATTTAATAATCCTCAACTCATAATAATTCATCAAAATACCTCAACTCATAGTCTTCAGGGGATTGTCATACATTTGTCAATGGCTTCAGGCCATATGAGTTTCAATTTTCAATATCCCTTCAAATATTTTTCAAATTCAATGAAAGTTTTTGGTACCGAAACCACTGCTGAGGTTATAACTTTCATGAAAAATAAAAATTGTTGATCTTATAAACTTATCGTCTCTTATAGAGCACAATAGTGAAATTTTTCTATTCTCTTTATTTTGAGAAAATGATTCTCTACATAATGTATATTACGCTTCTAGCGTATTTTGAGCTTTTTGGCTTTTCTACCAATACTCATTCATTAAAAATGACTAGTCTTGTAAATATATATTTACATACAAATATATGGTTCTTGAACTTCATGTTCATCAACGACAACTACAAAAATACATTTGTCATATCATCATCATCATCTCTACTGGAGATATATGGTGTCAAAAATTTCAAAAATGAATTCACATTGCCAATTTCATTTCTATCTCATATCAATATAAAAATAGATATATTAACATTAGTCTTCAAGACTATCAAGGAAAATTCTCATCATTTTCAATAGCTATATAGTTGGCACTCATGATTCCTTAAAATGGACTATCTATTAGCCTTCAGGGCCAATATTGAACAATATTTTTATTGAAATAATAAAATAATCAATTCGATGATAATAAACTCATGCATAAACTATTAGCCTTCAAGACTATTATTAGCCAAACTATTGCTTTTGGCAAATTACCAATATGTGCAACAATTCTTATATGCACTTATTCATTACAAATAACATGGCTTCAAGCCATCAAAAATCTTCAACAACCATAAAACTTATATCAATGATTTATCAATATATATATTGATTCATAGCCTTCTAGGCCATTATTAGCTAATTTCAATAGCTACATCTTTACATTTTATAGATCTATAAAAATGTGACTTTTTCTTTTCATCACAAATCCATAAATGGATAAAATTATCAATTCCATGATAATCAAATCAAAGATAATATGGCTTCAGGCCATTCTTATATAATCCTCAATTTTTCAAGGTGACAATAAATTTAAATTTAAAATAGATCATGAACATGCTTAAATAAAAATAACTCAAAAGTAAGAATAAGACTTTCTTACCTTCAATTGATGATGAGAAGAAATATTAAAATTATCTTGCTCTAATTCGATAGAGACTCGTGCTGATAACGTGTTGTAAAACTAACAAAATAATAGATTATGAAGTACGAAGATATAGAGATAGATATAAGAGAGAAAGAGATACACAAATTAGTCCTCAAAAAGATTTAGTTCTTCAAGAACTATTATATATGATTCATAGATGTAGTTCTTCAAGAACTCATCCTCCATAATCTTATTATTTCATTTCTCATTCTCTAATGTGTACAAAGTGAAGTCTCCCTTATATAGGACTCATGACATAAAGAAAGGTGGGTAGGTTACAAGCTATTAAGGACACCATAATGTGAGGGAAGTTATATGCCTTAAAACATACTAATGAGGGAATGGTTACACTATGAATTTAAGAGTATCATGAAGAAAATATTACAAAGAGAATAAGAATTCTAATATCCACACATCACATGCACATATATGCATGTTTATAACATAATGTTTCTTTTTATATATTTCTCCCCCAATTGTTCATAAAACATTTTTTTGGATAATGTATGAAAAATGCCATTTTCAAAAACAGAGGAGTCATTGAAAAAATAGGATCTAGGATGTAACAGGCTAATAGCTTATTATTTTTAATATATATATATATATATATATATAATCAGACACTCTCATTCTTCTCTCTCTCTATAGATTTCTCAGCTGATGGTAGAAAAGTTGGCACAGCTAAGAAAGAAAGTAAAGAAAAGTGATGGAATTAAACTAATGGATGAGTGTATATATATGATGGTGTACAACACAAATCATTGAAGAGCAACAAGGCACAGTGAAAACAGAATTGATCATCATCATAATTCATAAACATGTATGAGATTATGAATTAATAAACTAACTAAGCCAAAAGCCAGAAATTCTTATGACGTTTAGTGGTAATCAAGTACCCACCAAGCTTCTTGCTCTTCCTCCTCACAGCAATAGTCATACAAGAAGCATTCTGAATACAGTAATCAGCAATCACATTCCTTCTTCTTCTTCTTCTACTTCTCTTTCTTCTCATAATCACTCTGTTCCACCATCTCCAATAATAATATCTCTTCTTCTCATCACTCTGCCCTATTACCAACAATGTCACCTCCTGCTTCTTTGCTTCTCTCACTATACCTTCTCCTTCATTTTCCTCTCTTTCATTATTAATCCTCACCACCTTCACTTTTACCCCAGGTCTCTTAATCTCACACATCTTCTTCATTTCACTCACAATTACCTCATCATCATTATCACCATCATCATCATGATAATGAAGAAGAAGAAGCAGAACAGTGTCTTGGGCCTGGACTGCATGAGATAAGGCCCATTGAAGAGCCCCTTTTGATTCCATGCTTGAATCCACAACCACCATTATCTTATTGCCACCATTATTGTTATTAATGTCTTGTTCTTCTTCTTCCTCGTGGCTGTTGCTGATTGTGGTGGTGTTGCTTGGAAGCTTCTGGATGTTTCCATATTTCACAGAAACAGAGGAGGGTTTTGCAGAGAAGACTCTCACGCCACAAGGCCACAAACACTTCAGCTTCAACCTCATTATTACAATCAATTCTCTTTATGTTGTTGTATCTTATAATTGTGATGTAGTGAGGGAATATATAAGGGAATTGAAGATATATATATACTGTATATGATTGGGTAGTACTATGGATGGATGTTTCATTTCAACACATCAATTAATGGGTGATTTGTTTGTATTCCATTATTTCTTGGTTGTGGAGCTGTAATTCAACGTGCCAACCATGAAGATAATCAAAAGATAATGTACACAAGAGTTGACTAGACGACTACCATTTCTTTAATGCTTCCACACGCTTTCATAAGGAATATATTCATTCTTTCTCAACAAATATTAATTTAATCAATGTAAGACAAAATTGTAAGATTTAGTAACTAAAAGATATAGATATCAATTAATTTGATTTTTTGTTAAAATAACTTTGGGTCAAAATTAAACATCAAATTGGTCCCTTATGTATGGGGTGAATTTCAATTGATCCTTTATTTTTAGGGTAAATTACATAAAAGGACCCTGTGGTTTGACCCATTTTCAAATAAGGTCCTGTGGTTTAAAAAGTGTCATATAGGGTCTTTGTGGTTTGCTCCGTTAACAAAAAGGGTCCTGAAGTATATTTGGGTCCAAAATTTGACGGAAATTTTGGCTAAAATACTATTTTAAGACCCTAACTATTAATTTTTATGCGTTTGACTCCCTATTTGTATGAGAG
This sequence comes from Chamaecrista fasciculata, assembly GCA_003254925.1. Classification (NCBI taxonomy): domain Eukaryota; kingdom Viridiplantae; phylum Streptophyta; class Magnoliopsida; order Fabales; family Fabaceae; genus Chamaecrista; species Chamaecrista fasciculata. Next base: position 93,305 of record QANZ01053478.1, on the reverse strand, counting down.
GACTCTGACGCAAAAAAAGAAAAGTTTCATGGTAATAAATGAAATTTCACCCTCCACTTTCTCTCCCCCTTTCTCTCTCGATCATCTCTCTTCTCATGACTCACGGACCCTCCGCCACCGGCAACTGCAATTCGTTCCCGACAATCTGGCCCGGCGAGTCCGACCCTGTCTTCTCCGCTGAGCTCTCTGTTCCGGTGAGTCCTCCATTTCAACAACTTCTACATTCAATTGAAAAAATCGTTGACTCAAATCAAGAATTGATTCGCTCTATCTGATTCAGATCCAATCGGCTGCGAGTTGTAGAAGTAATGGTGGGAGTAAATAGCACCCAGAATTTTGACACCACCAGGCAAAGCTTCAGAACAGATCAAAGAAGGCCAACAACGAACGACAACAACAAAGACACTTCAAATTCAAACCCTAAGAAAACATGAACGACAGACAGACATAAGCAAACACAAACACAATTTAGTGAATAGCTATAGGCTTCAATGAATGAAATGATCAATTAATCCACTTGATTATCACTTGTAAAATGGCGATGTCTTATGGTAATGGTCGTGTACTCCTTTTCATTTGGTGTGTGCTTATTGTGATGAGTGAGTGCATATGCATAGCCGAAAAAACAGCAATGTTGCTGCAGGAGGCAAACCCAAAAGCACTAGTGGTTGCAGTGTACAAGGACCATGACACTTTAACTCTTGGTATCAAAATCGGATTGGATTTAAGGCTTTTGGGTTAGATCATGACACTTTAACTCTTGCAGTTGCCGGCGGCGGAGGGCCCGTGAGTCATGAGAAGAGAGAGATAATGGAGAGGGAAAGGGGGAGAAAAAGTGGAGGGTGAAATTTCATTTATTACTCTCAAACTTTTCCTTTTTTGCGTCAAAGTCCTCTCATACAAATAAGGAGTCAAACACATAAAAATTAATAGTTAGGGTTTTAAAATAGTATTTTAGCCAAAATTCCTGTCAAATTTTGGACCTAAATATACCTCAGGACCCTTTTTGTTAACGGAGCAAACCACAGGGACCCTATCTGACACTTTTTAAACCACAGGTCCCTATTTGAAAATGGGTCAAACCACAGGGTCCTTTTATGTAATTTACCCTTATTTTTATTTATTTCAAATTGGTTTTATGTACATATTTATATGATTTCTTAAATTGGTCTCAAATTTACTAATGAGACGCAGTTCGACCTTATTTGCTAATGATCCCAATTGAACAGAGAAAGAATTCTTCAAAATTTAGTACATAGTTTCAAACTCGTTACATTTGGACTTAAAACGAGAGAGATAAGACCGACCTCGCTTGTGTTACTGTGAAATGAGTTATCCACTTTTAGTTTTTGATTTGACCTCATTTGCTAAAGACTCCAAAATATTTGTCAAAAGAAACTCGTAGTTATGAATTCGTCACATTTGAACTTGAAATGAGAGATATATGACCAAATACAATATTTTTTAGACCAATTTGAAAAATTATAGTAACATGTAAGACCAATATAAAACAAATGAAACATAAGAGACCAATTTAAAATTCACTCATAATACATATTACATAAGGGGCTAATTTGAGATTTTGGTCATTTTTTTCATTGTTCCCTAGTACCTTTGTAAAAGTTGTTTGAGACTTAGATATTAAATGTGGGTACCTATCTTAATAGGAATTCGAAATTGGGTTCATTAAGACTATTTTTTTCTCTCATTCCATTGATTTTTAAATAAGATATTAATTTGAATTTAATGACAAATATAATTTTTTTAGTATGAATAATTGAGTGAAATGTCCATAAAAATTAGAATTCCATTAGATTTATCATTTTTCTAAAGAAAACTAAATTAATTGTCCATACATATTGCAGAATTAGATGTCATAATTTTATTTCTGAGAGATTAAATTAAAAAATATATTAAATTTTAAAAACTAAACTCTTAATTTATTTTAAATTATATATATATATATATATATTCCTGTCTTGATTTGAGAAGTTGGTGTCATGCATGCCCATTGAGGTGTTGAAAAGTTGAGAATTTTATATCAATTAATGGTAAAGTCGAGCCATAAATGGGACGGCATATCCTTGCAAAAATCAAACATACATATATGCATGCTTAATTAACTATAAATGCACACCTACCCCAAACTAATGGAATTAAAGTATAATTAAGCAATATATGTAGAAACACACATAGAGGCGTGTAATATGGATGTGTTCCACTTTCATAGTTAGATTATTGCTTGAGACACAATGATTGAAGCAAGATTCTAAGACATGCAAAAGTCATATGTTAAGTTAATCCCTAATTTAATTTGTTTGAAGTTAAGGTAAAGTAATGATGAACACGAATGGATTAATAGGTTTTTTTTTTGGCCTGTGAATGGATTAATAGTTGAATAAGAAACCAACAAGATCTAGATAAATTACTTGACTTTAGATTTCGTACGTGTGGATTGAGAAAGAAACAAATATTAAATTCAACACTCTTCGGAATAGTGAATCTGGATTTGTACTTGTATGAAAGTAAGTGCACAAAAGTCTTATTTTGCTTCTCATTATAATTAATTATTCTCTATCTCGTTTGACTTTTTTTTGCATATAAGATAAGTCTCTTGAAAGTTGAAACTAACAAGAGAAAAGCATAGAACATGGCTAACACATTCTTTTGTTTTTATAATTTATTGTGTATGACTGAAGGATGATTTATTAAAGGTTAAAAACAATTATGTTAATTAAGATCCAAAAATTTCAAATCCTAAGTATATATTTTAGTTACCATCAAAATTATAACTGTTTTTTATACTTCAATTGTTTGTGATTTGATCTTTGTGGTTTTTAATAATTTGTAATTTGGTTTTCATTATAACATTATTAATCATTTAATATGATAATAAATAATTATTATAATATTTAAAATAATATTTTATTCATAAAAAATTGTTCCATGTAATTTAACAAAATAAGGAAAAATTATTATAACTCAAACCGAAATTAAATCAAATAAGACTATGACCTATTCATTATACAATTATCTAACTTAATATCAAGGAGGTGTTTGATAGATAGATCAAATAAACACTCCCAGAATTATGATGAGTAGGTGTGTACACGGGTCGGGTTGAGTTTTTGGCTGACTCGAGATCGACCCAGGCCGAGCCATCAGGTCTGGTCGAGTGCGTCCGGGCCAAATTTTTTTTGAAAAAAAATCATTTATTCATTTTATATATTTTTTTAACTTGTTTATATTGGTAAAATAATTAATTTTGGATCAATTTAATGATGTTTTTATTAATTAATACATTTAATTTGACTTAATTGTTAAAAAATGTTGATTTAATTAAGATTAAGTATATATTTTATGTATATTTTTAATATACAATTGATAAAAATAATAATAGATATGTATTTCTTACAATTAAAAAAATATTTAGTAGTATAAAATATAAATATGTATAGTAAAAGTTTTAAAAAAATATTTTTTTTTAAAAAAAATGAGAGTACCTCGGCCAGGTCAGGTCTAAAAACACTAGACCCAGACCCGGCACAAACACGCTCGAGCGAGACCCCTTGTACACCCGTAATGATGAGATATGGAGTAAGTTAATCTTACGTTTTGTATACAGAATACAAAAATAATCATGAGAATAATATTCTCAAAAATAACTTAATCCCATGAAACTGAAGGTTTTTATTTTCATGGAGAGAGAATTTCGAAACTTAGTTATATTTTAAAGTTGAACAACACAAGTTAAATTGTTATACAAATTATTTTATTATTTTTAGTTTAAAAATTCGAGAGAATATATGAGAACTTATATATTATACATTCTTAAGAATATTGAAGTTGAACTAAATACTATAATATAATAATCTTATACATATTTTTCAATACTTATGAAAATATTTTAAGTCATCCAAATAAATCTTCTAATATTCTTGAAAATCATATTTTTGAGAAAAAATTATCCACATACTAAACGTTCCCCAACACTTTTATAACAACAAAGACTAAATTACAAAATGGCTCCTTTTGAAAAATTATATATCTCATGTCAACCTGTAAGAGATTTTTTGGCCAAGGCCCATGAAAGTAAATCGGCCTGCCCAATAATTGAAGTTTCTATTTTTTTTTTTTCTGTTTTCTCAACGGATAATAACTTCCTCTATACGAATTAATTACAAGCCTTAATTATGACATGAATAAACTATCAAATACAAAAATTAATGAACATAATTATACTTGAAAATTTAAAAAATAAAATAATTTTGTAAATAATGATTGATTAAAGATTGACGATGGATTCAAAATCAACACATCATCATTTATTCACCCAAGTCTGTTTGGATGGCAACACTTTTGGTAATTAAAAAGTCATAACCTGCATCCTTCAGCTGGCCATTCTCATGCACACACACACACATACATATACATATATGAATAGATATATAGGATCATGGGTTTTGTGTACACATGCAAATCGAAACTGCATAAGTTGCTAATTTAAGCAGCTGAAATTAATGTAATATAACCAAAATGAACATGCAAATTAACAGTCATATATATATATATATATATATATGTATATGATTACTAATATAATCATTATATAACGGCCATTTTTGTTAATCTATATATAAGTGTACCAGACACCTTTTGCAATGTCTTAAAGAAATATTTCATATACGTAAACGCATACATAACATTCCACGTTGTATAGTGTTGAAAGCAAACAGAAAGAAAAAGAAATAACCACAACATGAAGAAACCTTTTTACACCAACATTGGAGAGAAGCCACATACATGTTGTAATATGTGTATATATTTACTGCAAGCCATGCATGCAGATTTTTATATTTATAAATGTAGTATAAAGAGATACATATATCTATATATATTAACACGAAAATTTGAAGGAAGCTCGCTGTGATCGAATCATCCATATATATATAATTATTTATCATTTGAAGGTGGAAGCATCAAGCATCCATGGAAGAAGTGTCTTGGCTCGAGCTTGAGCTGGAGTTCCTTCGTAATCTCCATGAGACCCTCTGCATCCATCCAACATATATACATATTTGTATGGTATATGATATTATATATATATATATATATATTCTTCTCTCACTATCAATGCCTTTTTAGGTATATATATAACGCAGAATTTTCTATGGGGGGACATGTAAAGTAACTTGAAACAGTGACTTTAAAAGAAAGGTTCTCAGTTGATCTCATCATAGTATAATAATAGCCCTCAATTAGAGTAACAGTAAATAGGACTCCTCGTTGACTTAATTTATTTTAAGTTAATGATTTAACCTATGAAAGAAAGAATTATATGATCGAATCTCTACAAGATACATTTATTATTTTGTTAAGAATATCAATTGAAATTTAATGATAAATTTGATACAACTTTAAATTTTGTTAAAAAAACAATTAATGCTAAAAAAATCATATTTATTGTTAAATTTGAATTAATATTTTAACAAAGTAATCAAATTGATTATAATTATATCTTATAATCACTAAATCTTTTAGAATATTTACCAAATTTGTTCAATTATCTATTCACCTGCTACAAAATTTCCCAAAAAAAAATACCTATTACCTGAAATCTTGACTTTTCAAAAAGTTAAACTTTCAAATCAATGAGATAGAATCTTCTAAAATACTTTACCTAATGAAGAGAGAGAGAGAGGCATAGAGATAGAACAGAGAGATCAAGGAGATTAACTAAAATTAAAAGAAAATTAAGACTGACCCAATAATGTTGAAGGGTTGCAAAGGTTGTGGTAAGAGGAGAGAGGAATGATCCACTACATCTACATCATCATTCATTTGTTGCTCCAATTGTTCTCGTGCTTGTTGTGCCATTGTCTTCTCTCTCTCTTTTATCTGTACTTTTCACCCAAACCATGCATATATAAATGTAAGTTCATATTTAAATTTAAACTACACAAATTAAACAATATATATATATAACTAAGAGTCAACATATAATTTTGTAGCTGAAAGATACACACAAGTTGACAAGTCAATTTTTGTAAGTTTAGTTCACACACTTTAGATCTTAAAACTCACAAAATTTTATCCTCACAACTTTAATGATAAGATCTTAACTTGTGAGGATTAAAAGATTAAAGTATATTGGTTTCATCACTTATATGATTTAAAAAATATAAACTAGATTTTCAAAAGATTAAGTTATAAACTCGTGTATCTTTTAGAAATTAATTTATACGTTTAATCAATATTACTGTATAATTAAATATACATAAACTGGATCTGTTTGCGTAAAATTAACAAGTTAATTAAAATATTCGTATATAATGTTAATTACATACCTTTTTAGCCAGTATGTTGTTTTGTTCCTGCAGTGCCTTATCCTGCATGCATCAATGAATTTCATATATACATCACATGCTTTTTCTAAACTAATATCTCTATACAAAATTATATAATGCATCACAGCTTTCTTAAGAGTTTATTTGACTTCTTTGTAGTATTGCCTTCAAAATTTTACTTTATTTATAGGCTTCTAATAATAATTGAAGTGTGGTTGTTTTCTTTTAGAGAGAACTCCATTTTGATATCTGATAGATTGGTTCATACATTCACGTATTAAGCATGCTAGAGGTAGAATGCATAAATAAGGTAATATGAAATTACGTATTTCAAAACTTGGATAACTAAATTGAAAAGTAATAACATATATGAAAAACGAAATGAAAAAGACAGATCTATATATATATATATATATATTATATATTATATATATATTAAGGATGATAATAGTTTTTACTTATAAGATGATAAAGAAAAACAGAGATGTATAAATGTAGAAGATCGACAAATTAAAGACTGACCTTTTTCTGAAGCTCAGAAATAGATTCATAAATTAGCTGGTTCTGCATGCAATGAAACACTTAAATGAATAACTATACGTACTTATAACATTAAATATTGAGTAAACTAATAATTTGGTTCCTAAAAGATTATTGAGTTGATAACTTGATCTTTGAGAGATAGAATTATACAAAATTTAAACCTTATAAGAATCAAATAGTATATTTGTTAGTCGTTTTCATAGACTAAAGACATATTAAATTGTGTATTTCAATATTTAAAAAAAAAAATTGTCAAGTGGGTGATGTTCTGGGAACTAATTAAGTTGTTAATTTACTTGTTATAATTCTCAAACTTGTTTATTTGTTGCCTATATGTATATGTGTGTGTGTGGAGTTTTATATATAAACCTTTCGTGATCTGATGTGCTTGAGAGCGGACTCAAGTTGATGCTCCAAATTCTGAAGCTCTTTCAGACTTAGGCCATCCAGATCTTCTCCCATAAAATGCCTGTACATATATATAAAATAACAAAAACAAAAAGTATATAATCTTAATTAACACTGCCTTTCTTTCTTTCGTCACATATATTTGTTTATATATAGAAATCAAAATAATATATAAATACCTTTGATTTCTTTGTAGCACCTCTATCCTAGCCTTCAACTTTGCGTGTTCAAGGCTCCAATTTTCCTGACACTGCATAATATTTGTACAAAACTTCGATCAGTGTTATTATATATATATGTACGTACGTATATATGTGCACGTGTCTTCTTGTTCTTGATTTTTCCCCCACTACAACTGTATGTATGCATCGAGTATAAAAGGTTATATATATATATGTATGTTTAAAAATAATTGACTTGAAAGTGGCCTCAGTTCTATATAATAATAACTGAGTGGAAACCTAGCGTAAACTAATAATTTGGTCTCCCAAAAATCATCGAGTTGACAACTTGGTTCTTAAAAGATTAAAATACACATTTAGCCTTTGAAAGATCAAAATGGTATATTTTCTAGTCTCTGAAAAATTAAAACGGTATAGTATTTAGTCCATTAAAAGGACTAATTAGTATACCATTTGATCTTTCAGAGACTAAATCATATATTTCAATATTTCAAGGATCGAGTTGTTAACTCGGTGATTTTTCAAAAACTAAATTGTTAGTTTACTCGGAAAACTTAACTCTTTAATTGGAAGCTTCATCCTTTATTGATAGAACCAAACACAAGTAGGATTTAAATAGAGTTAGAGAAGAGTACGTAGTACTAAAAATGATATAAAACAAAGAAAAGAAAACAATGGAAAATGACTGAAATGATATAAATATATGTGTATGTGTGTGGTACATTGGATTGCTGATCAGCTGCAGCTAGCTGCCTCTCAGCGTACGAATACCTCTCATATCGTTCCAGAATTCTTTCCATACTGTTCATCAACCAAATCCAATGTCAGTCGACAACTATTTTTATATAGGAATTGGATCTTAATTAAGCATGTGAAGAATGTGAAGTATATATAGAGACAATAATTAGCATCTATCAACTTAATTATTATATATAGGAGTGAATAGTAATTCTATTTAACGAGGAACAATCCTCTAAAATATAAGTGTATCATGTAAAACTTTGGCAATTAATCCTCCTTTCTCAATCATGTTGAATTCTACAAAGGGCTTTTGAGTATTTTACAAGTGAAGTCTTTTTTTTAAAAAAAAAAAAATCATATTGTGGTTCTAAATTAAAGTCTAAACTATGAAATTAACAAAAAAAAAATCTATAACTACATCGAGTCTATATATTGTGGTTCTAAATTAATGATATATATACTTTCCTTCTTCGTTCATATTTAAAGTATAGTTAGATATTAAATGTACGTAAACATTTGAATTTAAACTTGAGTTGATCGATCATCACTTTCCAAGAAATTAAACTAACACCTTCCATTCAACTTCATGTATCCCCAGCCATTGGCTACTGTTCTTCTTCCTTTGAATATATATACTTTATGGTAATTGGCAACATTCTAGGATAATCCGAAATGCCCTCCTACTTTTATACTAAAAAGTGACACTTATACTTTCATTACTTGCTTCTATATATCTACAAACGTACGTAATCACACTTGAAACACTCCTTAGTCCTTAGTTGTTGTTTCATATGTAACCTAATTATATTTGTGTTGCCAGGGGCGTAACACCACTGCCCCCCACCCAATTGGCAATAATCTCATATTAGTCCTTATATATTTTAGAAATTTTATAAAGATAAAGGAAGTTGCTCCCCTCCCAATAAAAATAAATATTTGTTGAAATATATACATGCATTATTAATTTCATATTCAACTTGATCCCATGAAGTAAGACCCATTATTTAATATTTTAATCAAGTTAAATACTATTATCTCTCTAATCTCATTATCTTCTTACATTCTTTTGTTTTATAATTTTTTTTGTCCAACTTATACATTTTATCTTATAATATTGATGATATATATATATAGAGAAAAAAATGTTAAAATCCTATTTTGGTCCCTAATATTTAATTACCTAAAGTTCCATTTTGGTCCATAATATTTTTTTGTTCTGTTGTGACCTTTAATGTTTCCTAAAAGTTTCATAATTGATCCTTAACTATTGAATGTGATCATATTTTTCTCATTTACTGATTACTCCAACTGGGTAAAGAAAAAACTTATCAAATTTAACATGTTGCTCTTATTTCATTACGTTCAAGTTTAAAACGAGAGAGATATGACCATATTCAATAGTTAAGGACCAATTATAAAACTTTTAAGAAACATTAAAAACCAAAACAGAACAAAAAAGATATTAAAGACCAAAATGAAACTTTAGGTAAATAATAGGGACTAAAATAAAATTTTGGCCAAAAAACTATTACAGCCGCCACCAACCAAAAATCCTGGCTCCGCCCCTGTGTGTTGCCATATTCCAATTTGGCATGCACGTAGAATCATACATAAAGAAACTTATATATCCACTAGTCTTTCACTCTAATTAAACTAAGAGCATCATCCATGCCACCTTGAGTGTCAATCCACGGCATATATCATGAATCTAGCTATCTTATATAGAGCGGGTGTGTGTGGGGAGTGGATCCGCTAAAGTATGGATCTAATAAAGTACTTAAATTATGAAATCATGATCGACCATTAAATCATTTCAAAACAAAGTATGAGCAATCAATGGTCATGATTTCATAATTTAGGTACTTTAGTGGATCCATACTTTAGCGAATCCACTCCCGTGTGTGTGCATAGGAAGAAATAATGACTTTTTATATCATAAGTGTGAATAATATAATGTAAGAATTACCCCCAAATGATACATTAATCTTAGTTATTGATACGTAATTTGACAATTATTATTGTTAATTTCTTCTTTCACTTATCACCTAACATCACTTGAAATGCTCCAGAAAACATGCAAATGGATGTGACACATGTAAAACCTGCTATAATGAAAAAAAAATTGTTTTTTTTATTATTATTAAATTCTGTATTAATTTCATCCTGATCTGTAAATCAAGTTTTCAGGTGTGGTGGTTAATTTAAACCTTGGAACATGCTAGCTTTAGTTCAAATTCATTGGTATTCAATTTATTACTGATTAATTGAACGTATAATATCATCTAATTCAATAATTCAAAGCTATGTATTGTGTGTGTGCTTGTATAAACAACATTTTGATAAAAGAAGAACATTAAGAAGTTTATGTTACATGTTTGCATGACTTTGCATTATAGCCTTCTATATGTTAAGATATTAGGATTTTAAAGTTCAAAATAAAACTACAATAAAGTGATGAGTAGAGTAACTAGCTAGTTATCTTGAACAGAACATATATAGAAGTTTTGAAATTGTTCAAACAGAGAAAGAGTTTTTGGTTGACATGATATCATCCACTTTTTAGTCTAAACAATATTAGTACTTATATAGAAGGTAAAAATAAAAACTAAAAAGGCATCACTGTATTTCTTTCTATTTTTTATTTTATGGGGAAAAGGTGTTTGGACTAGCATGTAGTAGTGATTGATTATATTGTTTGAGGAGTCTGAAATTTTAGTAGATATGCAGCTATGTATGTATGTATGTTAGGTAGTAGGTTGACAGTGATAAGTCGCTTTTGTTGTGCAGTTTTCTTTGCCAGAACGAGGAACAAAAGTCACGTACACATAGAATTGGGGGAACAAACACCACTTTTTGTTTTGTATAACATATATAAACAAACACATATACACACAATAACACTCCGTACTATTCTCCCCCTCTCTCTCTTTCTCTCTCTTACCTGAATAATAGTGAATAACAAAAGTTTGGGGTGTTGCATATGAAATTACTTTAACCTATTAGAAAATAAAGCAAATTAGAAAAACGTGACAGTAGTGCATGTGGATGACAATATAATGTTTTACCTGGAGCACTCAATAATGCTTAAATAATTAATGTTCTGGTACTAGTGTATTATATAATATATTTTTTCTTGTTGTTGAGGCAGTGATTTTTTTAGTTTGAATTAATCTGAATTCAATTGAATATGAAATGACTTAGTATTGAGATAATAAGAAGGAATGGAATGAATTAAGAAAAGAAAGAGATGATATTACCAGGGGTCGCTGGAGAAATGGAAGAGCTTGCCTTTGGTGGAGAAAAGGATGAGAGCAACCTCAGCATCGCAAAGAACAGAGATCTCACGAGCCTTCTTCAACAAACCACTTCTTCTCTTGCTGAAAGTCACTTGCCTGTTTATCTTGTTCTCTATCCTCTTTAATTCCACTCTTCCTCTCCCCATTCTCTCTCTCTCTCTCTACCTTCTTGCTTCAAGATAATCAATCTGGATGTATGTATGTATATATATAGAAGCAGAAAGAAGAAATAGATGAATGTGATCGATGAGACACTATCACACGACACAAGCAGAGTATATAGCTAGTGTATATATGTTGTTGTGAAATTTTTCAGGATTGGATTGGATTGGAATTCACACCAATAATACCAAAATAACCAATAATAATCACTGCTTGCTCTCTCTACCTCTAGTTTTGGTTTTGTTTTTATGATTCAACCAACGAAAATCAAAATAATATTATTATTTGGGGGAGGAATTGAATTTGAGAGACAGAGAGAGAGAGAGAAAAAGGGGAGAGCGGTTTGTTAAAACTTTAAAACCAGAGTGGTATTTGAGGTGTTACGTTGTCGATCTACGATTGGACAATGCGCTTCTCAAGGACAACTCCGTTATTGTCAGGGCCCCACCTGTTCTATCTTCTCCCCCAAGCATCTTTCATTTTAGTATTTTTACCATCACTTGCCTATTATATATGGATAAATATTTATTGTTGAGGAAAACTACTATTTGGTCCCTCATTTTTCACACTTTCAACGATTTGGTCCTGCATTATTAAAATACACTATTTGGTCCCCTAATAATTATAAATATTAACCCGTTAGTCCTTGTAGCCCCTCTCTATTACTAACACCTGATGTAGTTGTTAAGTGCACATGTGGCATGTTAAATGCCACATATTAGTGCCACATGTACAATTATTCGGTTCCTTAGTTTTAGACGACGATGAGATCAAGTTGTATCTTCTTGCAATTCAATTTGTAACTCCAGCTTAAGCTTGATCTTGCCGGATCATCCAACACCATCAAAAGCTTCATGTAATAAGTACGAATGAAGATCAAACTCGCAACATCTGTAATGGTACACAAGTCTGCTCACATCATTCTCGCATGCGTTGTGTTAACTCGTCATCTTGTCCAGTGACCAATTAAAGAATTGGAACAAGCATTTCATGCAGAACGGGGACTTATTTGACAAAAATAATTATTATTTTGGACTAATTATTTGTTATTAATCAAGGAGCTTAATGAAAAAAAAATTTAAAGAAAATGAAGGATTTTTAAATAAAGAATCCAAAGAAGGACCAAATAGTTGAGTTTAAAACTAAGAGACCAAATAGTTGTACATGTGGCACTAATATGTAGCATTTAACATGCCACATGTGCACTTAACGACCACATCATTGGTGTTAGTAACGAAGAGAGGCTACAGAGACTAACGAGTTGACATTTGTAATTATTGGGGGACCAAATAGTATATTTCAAAAATGTAAGGACCAAATCGTTAAAATTGTGAAAAATGATGGACCAAACAGTAGGTTTCCTCTTTATTGTTACAAGCATGGACCCCAATTCAGACGCACTTAATAAAATTTAATAATTTCTCTTGAGTATGAGTATAAATTTTTAATAGATGCCTCAACTAGGTACATTTTTTTTATGGTACGATGTTTGAGTTGTAGGCTAACAACTTGAAATATATATATGAGTTTTAAAAGTTATCAGATAGATTATTTAAAGGTTTTAAAATGACAAATAAGTCTCTTTAATTTTTAAATAAATTTTCAAATAATTATGGGTTTTTTAAAAAATTAAAGAGATATTTTTTTTTTTTGCCTGAAAAAATTAAAGAGATATAGAGATATATTTGTCAACTTTTAACATTCATGAATATTTTATATTCTATTCTAAAATTTACGAGTCCTAATGCAGCTTTTTTGTTTTTCTTGTTTAGCCGAAATGCAGCCTTTTGTTAAATGCTTAAAATTTATGGTATAGTGTAGTTATAAAAGAATTAATTTTTATTTGAGTAAAGGACTTTATAATATGAACAAAATAATTTCTTTTAACAAAATTATTTATAAAAAGTTGAGAATAAAAAATAAAAGTACTTACACATTAATGTTCCATCTCCATTCAATTCTTCTCATTAGATTAATGACCTAATTCACAAAACTCACTAATACTACTAAGTCATCAGTAATCATCAACTAATTTGGTGATCACCTCTAGTTATTTCCATTAGCTTCTAACTCTATCTAAGCTTCCAGTCTTTTTTTTTCACAAGTTTTCTCTAAATTTTTATTATTATTATTATTATTATTATTATTATTATTCTCTGGCTATAACTTAATTATCAGATTCTACACAAAAGCTTCGCTCATCCATGACCCTAATTCGTCTGTATTATTTTACATACATTCCTAATAAATTTATGATTTATCAAGATATAATCTCCGAAAAAATCAAATTATTACATGTAGTCGACTTTTTAATTTAAATGTGCATTTATAAATAATTTGATTCTTAATTTAGGTTATTAAGTTTCGATTAATATCTTGAACATTTAAATTAAATTAATTATATTTTTAAAAATATTATTATTATATATATTAAAGAATAATTCATAAGAAAACTATCATTATTAATTGTTAATATTTTATTTTCTCACTCATATATTATATATTCACAATATTTAAGTATTAGGCAAAAACACCATTTTGGTCCCCAAACTTTACACCAATTTTCAATTTCGTCCCCAATCTGTTTTTACAGTCAATTTCATCTCCAATGTTTCGCATTTTGGTCAATATTATTATTTGGCTAATTTCTATCAATAATTTAACGACATACTTTATCCTATTTTTCAATCTAAGTTAGGATTTGATTTTTTTTTCTAACAATTTTACATTATATGTCATTGGCCATGTAGTTTCTATCGTAAATATTTGATTAAAGTAATAACAAAAGATAAAATTGGTCAAAATATGAAATATTGGAGACAAAATTGACTTTTGTTTGAGGAAATATTAGGGATGAAATTGGCAGTTAATATAAAGTTTGAGGACCAAAAACTTTTGCCTAAATGTTATCTACTACATTTACAATGCATCTAGACTTTTGTTTTGGTGCATTACCATCTGCAAGTAAGTATCTAGACTTTTTATTGATTGTGATAATATTTATGAATATTCTAATAGTACTAATTAAACTTATTTAAAGCAACCAATGGAGAAACCTGACGCTCTCGCTGTTCCTCCTCTCCTCCCGGCATCCTTGTTTCCTTTTGATCGATGCGATAAGGGAGCTTCTCTTCTTTTTGGGTCTCTTCCAACCGTTTCTTCATCGACTTGCGGCTCTTTGCCTTCGATCTCTTTCTCGGATTCGGAAAACAAAGAATTCTGTTCCCCTTGGAACGACTCTGTTATTATTCGACTGAAAGGGCTTTTTCTGGATCAAGCTTATATGACTGCGAAGATAAATGCTCTTTGGAAGCCAAAGTCTCCGCCTAAGTTACTCAAACTCGGTATGGGTTTCTTCTTGGTTGCTTTTGCCTGTATTGAAGATCGTTGGAAGGCCATTCTTGGAGGTCCGTATTCCATCGATGGTCACTTTCTCTCGCTTCAATTGTGGCGTCCCAAGTTTGATGTTAGGGCTGTTGCGTCGGAAGTCTTCTCTCCAATTTGGGTTCGTATTGATTGTTTGCCTGTAGAGTTTTATAACCAAAAGGGTATCTCGTTTATCGGTAATATGGTTGGATCCTTCATGGGGGTTGGTCCCACGACTTTCAACCTCACCAGTGCTTCTTTTGTTAGAATCTGTGTTATTATCAAAATTTCATTTTGTCGCTATTTGTGTATATTATTCATGTCACTCTCCTTCCTCATTAAACTTCTTATACTTAGAATGTGTTATTCCTTTTAATTGCTTTGT
The DNA here is from genome assembly GCA_003254925.1 of Chamaecrista fasciculata. Taxonomy (NCBI): domain Eukaryota; kingdom Viridiplantae; phylum Streptophyta; class Magnoliopsida; order Fabales; family Fabaceae; genus Chamaecrista; species Chamaecrista fasciculata. Next base: position 77,875 of record QANZ01053478.1, on the reverse strand, counting down.
TTTTCCTTTTAATTTTATTTAATCATATCCCATATCTTCATTAGATAACCTGTCTTACTTAAGGTGTAGCCTACAAATTTGAATTAAATTAAGATTAATCACCAAAAATTCAAAGCATCTCTGATTAATCATCGAAAAGGAAGGATAACCTACCTTAACAAGTGCACGTGTGGTTACCAGAAATTGGGACCAAATAATTATAATTAGCATAATGAGAAAACAATATCTGAAAATATTATTTCTCTCTAGTTTATGATATGCTTGTCATTATAGCTAGTGCAATTTAATTTCTCTATATTGTAAAGTAATTAATAAGTATATATATAAGTAACTAACTAACTATAAAAATTTAATTTATTGAAATAATAATTTGTATGACAGAATGTTAAATGGGTGTAAGAAAAAATGATTATACTGATTTCCTTCTTTTTTTTTTCGTTTATGATTATCATAAATATATATATCCAAATTAAATTAGAATGTTAATTTATATATGTAAATTATTATGATATATATCTTATATAAATTAATTTCAAATATCTATGATATCATACAAATAAACCATTAATTAAATTAGTTGACTTGTGACTTGTGAGCCAAAAGTTTGTACAAGTTGTTATAAACCAACCACCAAGGTCATAATTAGAATAATGGAAACAATACTAATGTAATTGGTGAAAATATGTCATATAGCAATTAAAACTACACATGTCTCAATTTTATTGGTTAGTAACTAGTGGCATGAGATGTAATAAAAGCACACTTTGTATTATAGGCTAACCTTCAACAAAAAAAAAAATATTGTAGACTAACCCATTTTAAGTTTTTTTTAAGCAATCTTTTGCAAATAAGCACACTTTGATCACAATTTTAATAATTTTGATACATTTTCATATCCAGATTCAACTATAAGACTTAATCAACGTTAGAATTCTAAATTACACATAATGTCTTTGTAGTTTGAGGTTTTTGAGATTGAGTCTATGTGGTTTTAAAAGTTACAATTTAAAGATTGAGGTTTTCTCTATTAACAGAAAGGGCCCCGTCTAAATAAATTTAATGAAAATTTGGGCTAAAATATCATTTTAAGACCTTAACTATTAATTATCTATGCATTTGGCTTCTTATTTCTATGAGGGAAGGATTTTGGTGCAAAAACAAAAAATTCTCAAGGTTTGATTATTGAAAAAATGGTTGAACATAATTGCAAAAAGATCCCTCGAATTTTGACAAATTAAAAAAATTTCAATAGCCAGAATCAAAGTCCCCAGAAATATTTTGTTTTTGCATCGAAGTCCCTCCCTCGTAGAAATAAGGAGTCAAATCAAAAAAAATTTCAATAGCTAGAGTCAAAATCTCTGAAAATTTTTGTTTTTGCATCAAAGTCCCTCCCTCGTAAAAATAAGGAGTCAAATCAAAAAAAATTTCAATAGCTAGAGTCAAAATCTTTGAAAATTTTTGTTTTTGCATTAATAAAGTCCCTCCATCAAAATGATTCCCACGTACTTAATCTGCCTCGTCAATTGAGCAGCAACTGGTAAATTTTTAACATGTAATTTGTTTGAGATAATGTGTAAAATAATTAAAACATTAAGTTAATATACAAAAATAATAATATTTAATTAGATGGAGAATCAAAACTAGAGATGAGGAGGCAGACGACACATGATATGGGTCCCAAAAATGCAGAAGGAAATCGTGTTGTCGTGTCGGGAAGAGAAGATTTTATGTGATTGTGTAAATATGAAACAATGTCAAATTAGATAATAATATATATTTGTAGTTATGTGTAAATAGGAAACAAAATACAATGTCGAACAAGTCACCACCAACTTACACCAAAAAGGAAGAGACATGGCATGATATGTGTCTCACTATTTTGGTGTTTTTGAGCTTCCCAGGACGTTGCTTATATATAGCATGCATTACTACCCATTAGCCCTTGCTAGTCAAATTTTATGAAAATCCACTAGGACTAGGGCTTACCATTGATTTGGATTGGATCATGATTGGTCAATTTTTTCAATTCATGCAGTTTATCTAGTTTAATAATTGAAAAAAAAAATCACATAATTCATTCAAGTTAGGTCAAATTTTAATAGTTATTTTGGTCCTCGTTAAATTATAAAGTCTGGTTTATCTTGGTCTTAATTTTTTATTTTGCTTTAGTCTTTAAACTTTCATATATGTTTCACTGTTAATTTAAAATACGATTTCGTCTGACTTTCTACTATTATTTATAGTTTAAATTAGATCGTTGAAAATGATCATTTATCTGTCATAATAAGTGAATACATAACAAAAAAAATAAAGAAAAATTTTGACTATTTGAAAGAAAAATTATTTACAAATTTATTTATAATTTGTGATTAAGAATGAATATTTTTCTTTTTCTTTGTGTCAACTAATTTATTACAACACATATGAGAGATAAATAGTTCGTCTCAGCTGTTTAGGTTAGAAATAACGTCATAAATTAGACAAAATCAAATTTTGAGAATCAAAATAGAAAAAATTAATTGTGAAATTTAAGGACTAAAATAGAACAACAAATAGTTTTATGAATAAAATGAAACTCACCTTATACCCATAATTTAAGGACCAAAAGACCTTCAAGTTATTTTCATTTATTGATTGAATCAACTAAATTTGAGCAAATTAATTAAATAGACTGCTTAGTTCAATTTGAAGACGCTGTTTAAGTAAACACCTACATAAATAGTTCACATAGAGAAAGTCTTTAATTATAAAACATTTTCCAAAGTTAAGTCAAAGAAATGAAGAATATATATATGAAATAATAAATAAGGAGGGATAGGATCGTAAGTTTGTAACATTTCTTATAAATTCAAACACGACTTGATCCCCTCGCATATGAGATGATGATCAGTCCATAATTAAGCTTATCAATAAGTTTTATGAATAAAATTTTAAAAATTATTTAATGTTAACTATTTGTTTGTGTTTAATTAAGGGAGATAATTATTTGGATTTTAAAACAACGAGTATTCGAGATGAGGATAAGTTTGAAATTTAAAAAGTAAATGTAATAATGAGTGCCTTTCGGATATGATAATGGAGTAAGTGAGATCAGACAAGTTGGTTCTTAAGTCCTTATCATTCAACCCTCATTGCTTATATAGGTTGGTGAGGCAAAAAAGGTAAAGAGAGTAAATATATATAACCTCATATATCAAAAGTTCAAAACTAAAATAAACAACAATACAAAACACTAATTAATGATTTAATGTTATTCCCGGCCAAAGTACTCTATTTCCATATATTTATAACATAAAAACCGACTTATTCTTTCCACTTCTTTCAAAATACCTAAATTATGAATTCTTCTACTCATGCACCTCTTGTAAAGCAAAACCATAATAATAAAAGATGGTTCTAATCTGTTTTTAGAAAAAAAAAAAAAAATAGGCGATATCCCTCAGTCGCTATTCTATATTATTCCTCATGAGGTGTAGATACGATTAATAAAGAGGATTTTCTCTCTTCCAACAATATTCTTTTCACACACACACACATATATATATACTAGAAGCTTTGCGTGCCCTAACGGGCACGCAAATATGTATGTAAAATAAATAAAGGACTAAATTGTTAACTTAGTAAAGAAAGAGAGACCAAATAGTATATTTTCTCTTATTTTTAATTTCATAGACTATAGTTTAAAACATAGACGACCAGAGAGGGGTGGAGCCATATAATATTAGATATATATATCAATTTGAATCTTTAATATCATGTTTAAAAAAATAACTTTTCACTAACTATTAGGGTATCATTGGTAAAGTATGGATATGATATTATGCCCTAAAGTTGAATCCGTATATGAGAAAATCAATACTTATCCCCGAAATGTGCTGAATAGTCTAATCCCTACGCGAACCCGAAGCCGAGCTTTAGAGAAAATAGCGACATGTCGCTGCGACTTTCTTTTTTCACAAAAAAGAAGGGGTAGCGACATCAATTTGAATCATCTATAGTTTAGAGGGAGAAATGAACAAGTAGAGAGAGAAAGTAAGCCCCACTGACAATTTCTCTTTCTAACCTATTCTTATCTCTCTCTGCACTTCACCTATAGTACACTATAGAGGATCCATTGATAGCGGCATAGTGCCACTACTCCTTTTTTTTTAAAAAAAAAACTACATACAATACTCTGAAACTTTTCTATTATTGCATCAAAGTCACTCTCTCATACAAATAGGGATTGAGACGTACATACAAATAACATTAGGGTTTCCATATGCAGTTTTCACCAAGGACTTAAAAGTTTAGCCAAAAGAGAGTGCATAAACGAGGGTGCACAAATGTTTTTATTTTGTGCAATTTAGTCCCTATATACAAAAAATCATAGCTTTCGGTCTCTCTCCTCTACAATTTCTTCATCATTTTCTTTTGCCCTATGAATCATAACGTCATAATCGAAGTAACAAATTTATCAATTTTTTTAAAAATAATTTTGAGAAAAAATCTTTTACGTAAGACAAAATTGATATCGAACTAAAGACAAAATAATTTTTTATATTTTAAAAATGACATTACATTTTAATTTTCATGAAATTAAAGTGACATAATCCAAATGCAACCTAAGTTTTAGATTTTTCATTATCCAAGGCAATAAGGCATTGACATTTTNCCCAATCAATCTTGATAATCAAGAACACTTCTTGATTATTCAAGAATCATAGATAGAGTTCCCATATTCACTTGGGAAGAAGTGAAGGAGGCTAGCACCTAGGCATCTGCCAAACTGCTCGTGTGGATCACCGGTAGAGGAAGGACACTCAGTGGACTTCTCAAATTCGCGAACACGATAAGTCACCGATTGAAACTAGGTAAACATCTTTTCTTACCTGGTATAAACATAGTTAGTGGATCCTGGAAGGAATCACAGAGTTAGCTTTTTATCAAGTTTTGTCAAGTTTTTTTTTATTTTTCCGCTGCGCTCCCTCTGTGATTTCCCAACACCAGTCTCATTAGTTGGCAGAGCATTATTTACAAAATCTTACATTAAAAACTTAGGCCTGCTTCATAGTTCTCCCCTTTACTTTTGGTAACAAATATTGGATTCTTCCAGATGTTTTCTAGAAAAGGAAGAAATGGACAGATCCTTACGAAATTTAAGTAAAGATTTGAAGGAAACACAACGTGAAAGGGATAAAGCACTGCAACAATGGACCCGACTTAAGTAGCATTTGTTGGAAAAGGTTTCCTTCTTTTTACTTCTGTTTTTACTTTCAGAAAAGGAATGGATGATGGTTAACTGTTAATTTAAAAAGATAAGCTATGTACAATTTATCTTAATATTATCATTTTTACATATATGAGATATCATATTATATATCTTTATGTGTGTATTAGTGTGTCTATTGAAGCGAGTGTTTATTTCATTTGTTTATATATAAATGGATTGTAGTTGGGTTATTGACACTTTCCTCTCCTGTTTCATATCAAGATAAGATGTATATATTATTTTTGGTTAAGTTTGTGTCTTTCTGTATACTAGTGGTGTTCGCGTGCGTTGCACGCGTTATATTAATTTATCTATTGATATATTATGTATTTGTTTACTCAAATATTTTTCTTAATTTATGGCTTCTTTTTTTCAATGCTTCTTTTGAAATGTAGGCTTTCATACTGATGTATTAAAATATAGGCTAAAGTGCATTTTTGGTCCCATAACTTTGGCAAAGGTTTCAATTTGGTCCCATAACTTTTTTTGTTGCAATTTTGGTCCCATAACTTTTGAAAACGTCTCACCATTGGTCCCAATACTGATTTCCATCCATTATCTGTCGCTAAAGATGATCTGACATACTGAGTTAGATAATGACGTGCCAAATATGGGTGAAGTTATAGGACGGATGGAAATCAGCTTGGGACCAACGGTGAGACGTTTTTAGAAGTTATGAGACCAAAATTGCAACAAAAAAAGTTATGGGACCAAATTGAGACATTTGCCAATGTTATGGGACCAAATTAAAACCTTTGTCAAAGTTATGGGACCAAAAGTGCACTTTAACCTAAAAATATGTGTATTTATATAATTTTGGTTTTGACAAATATTTTTTATGGTCAAAATGTCTTAACTAAAGCATTATTAAATGACATATCTTATAATTATATATTTGTTATTTTATATATAATTCATCTAATTAAATTGTAAGATTTGAGTATAAAAAAAATCAATTAATTTATAGGATCTTGAACGTGTTATATTTCTATAATGCACTTGCATTTTTCTATCTTAATCTTCTTTCTTTATTCACATGCTCAATTGCAATATTGTTGGAGAATACTAATTTAGTTGAAATAAATTTATAATGTTTAATTTATTTAACTGAATAATATACAAGTATAGAACCAAGATAGATAATACAATGGGTCATGGGCTGGGACAAATTTTTTTTAATGAGGCAAAAGTGAAGTAAGACATCAACTCGGTTCACTCGGCCTTGGACTCGCGTTTTAGAGTGAGTCCGACCGATTCTAATCGAGCCAGAGTGAGTCAAGCTCATTTCTATTTCAGAATGAGTCGTGACCAGAATTCCAATGGTGAAATCATTAACTTAGACGATTCTACAACTCAACTCATGAGTTTGACAATAATGCTTATATTGATAATGACAACTCAACTCGGACGATTCTACGCAATAAATGATATCACAAGTTGTTATATCTCGAATTTATTTGCTATGCATTACATGATAATTGCATTGATATGTCATTGCTCAAATTACTACCACGTGAAGTGACGTGTGTGCAAAATAGTTGTCACAAGTCAATCTACCTAATAGTGACTTACATAGATGAAAAAGTAATATTTTTGTTACAAAATTAAATATATGTCAGAATATATTTCTTTCAAAAGAGATGTTATGGGATTTTTTTAAAACAATTTATACATATAAGCAGTGACGGAGCTAGAAACTAAATATAGTGGGGGCCAAAAGGGACGAAATTGAAAGAAAAAATGATCATGTAGGGAAGAAAATGTATTTTTAGCCACCCTAAATAAGTAAACTATTAAAAAATGGAGGTTGCAGGCACGGGGAGTCAAACCCCTGACAAAGATTGTAGGGATAGTGAACTGACCACCAAGTCACAAATCACACTACATAGATTTGTCTAACTAAATTATATATGTTAATGAAATTTTGGGGGGGGGGGGGGGGGGGGGCAGGGNGGGGGGGGGGGGGGGGGGGGGGAGCCATGGCCCCCACCGGCCCCCTAGCTCCGTCCCTGCATATAAGCAAAAAACAACATAATTTTCCTTTATCGTGTTGAAGTGGTTAACCTAGGGATGTCAAAATGGGCCCAAGCCTGCGGGCCCGGCCTGCCCGCTAAATGGGCGGTCTTGGGCTTCGAAATATAAGCCCGTTTAAATGTAGGCCTAAATGGGCTGGCCCGTTTAGCCCGCGGGCTAAACGGGTACGGGACGGGCTACCCACGAGCTTAAACGGGCTTTTGTTTTTTTAACAAAAAACTGGGCCTATGAACAAAAAAAAAATCTGCACTAGGTAGTAACAAAAAAAAACAGTTTTGTAAAAAAAAATACATATTTGGCCCAATAATTATTTTTGGCCTGTTGGCAAAAAAAATTAAATAATTTTAGCCCAAAAAAAATACAGTTTTAGCAAAAAAAAAAATAGTTTTAGTAAAAAAAAAAAAAGCCCGCGGACCAGCCCGTTTAGCCCGCGGGCTTTGACGAGCGGTCCGCGAGCATAGTTTTCGAAGCCCGTTTTTAAACGGGCTGGCCCGCCCCAGCCCGCCAAGAGGCGGGCCCATTGCGGGCCTAGCCCGTTTGACACCCCTAGTTAACCTCCTCCTTACTCTTATGTAATAAATAAAAATTTTATTGGCCAAAGTCCTATTTTGGTCCCCCAGTTATGCTTAGTATTCTAAATTGGTCCCTCAGTTATTTTTCGTTCCATATTGATCCCCCAGTTATGCAAAATTTGACAAAGTTGGTCCCTCTAACAGTTTCCATCAATTTTTTCGTTAAAAAAAAGACAAAATTGATTTTTAACTCCTAAAAGTTTAAATTTTTTGCATCAAGGACCTTTTTCTCTATAATAGAACCAAAATGTAAGAAAGAAGAAATATTTGGGGTTTTAGTTTATTTTACACAAAAAAAACTCTCTCTCTATCTCGTCTCTCTCTCCACACTTGACAGCTCCCTCTCTCTCCAGCCATCGACAGCTTCGCCGGCGACAACACGCTCTCCGATTTGCTCTGTCTTCCTCCAAATCCAACGATGAAGAACAACACTTCGTCGTCGAGAAGCTTCTAGAAGTCGAAATCAGCGTTTCAGTTTCTCCTTCTCTGTTGTCGTCGTTGAACAATCCGCAGCTTTCAGCGGAGGAGGTGCTCATATGGAGCCGCGACATCGTCGTTTTCTTCTTTCAAACCCATCGTTGTTACGGTGGTTGGAGATATTGTTGGTGGTGGATCTTGATCTGCAACCACAGCCGTCAAGAGAGAGAGAGCTGAGCCCAAGCCGTTGAACAAATTAAATTAAATTGAATCCTTCATTTACTGAAGCTACCATGTTCGTTTATGATATATGAAAATGGTGAAGAAGCAGTGCTAGACTTTTTGATTTTGATGTGTATAATTTAGTTATAGAAACAGGAATTGAAAGAGTTGACCAATCACATCCTGCAAATGAAGGACCCACATACAGATATGTAAATCGGAAGAAGAACGAGAAGAAAAAGAAGAACAGAGGAAGACGGAGCAAATCAGAGAGTGTGTCGTCGCCGGCGAAGCTGTCGATGGCTGGAGAGAGAGAGACGAGATAGAGAGAGAGTTTTTTTTGTGTAAAATAAATTAAAACCCCCAAATATTTTTTCTTTCTTACATTTTGGTTCTATTATAGAGAAAAAGGTCCTTGATGCAAAAAATTTAAACTTTTAGGAGTTAAAAATCAAATTTTGCATAACTGGGGGATCAATATGGAACGAAAAATAACTGGGGGACCAATTTGGAACACTAAGCATAACTGGGGGACCAAAATAGGACTTTGGCCAATTTTATTTTAATATTTTTTATGTTAATATATTTTAAATAATGCCTCATAACTTTTGATGAATTAGGATTTGGCCGAAGGTCGTTTCCCGGTTCACCGCAAGATTTTCCTGCAAGATAATGAACCACAGGGGGTCTCCCCTGTGATTCACCTCCAAAGCTTAAGTTAGTATTCAGGTAATAAGAGAGGAGAATATGAGATAGCCTCTGTAGCGTACCTTCTCTTAGGGTTATCATCTTGTATTTATAGGCTCATTGGGGAGAATCCACTTTAGGAAACTCCTTTGATTGTAGGAGAGATATCTTCTGTGATATGGGAGGTGAATCGTAATCTTTCCTATTTCATGTAGGAAGATGTTGTTTTACCAATTAAGGATAATTGAATCACTATTCCCTGATTGCGGTGTATCTTTGACAGATACCTTGATCGTGATTAATATCATATCATATCATATCATCTTCATGAGCAAATATGTTGACGTGGCGTCCTACCATAGGGCATTTTTCTAAAGCCTATTATCACTAGTCCCTTCGAAAAGAAGTGAATATGTCCCCACGAGATGTGTCCCCACGAGTGGATGACGAATACAACATTTTTCGTTAGTTTGCTTCGGGGCGCTTGTTTTTCCATTCCAGGTAATTGGGTGATTATCCTGATCTGGATTGATTCAAGATGTGCTTTGCACTACCTGTGCTGTTTTGCTACTTAGGCCCTCACGTGCCTTGATCTCCTAGGCGGCGTCGTGCCCTTAGATGCCATCCATTAAGATATTGTTAATTGATAGCATAATAACATTCGTTAATGCCGTAATATCTTAATGGATATATAAGTAATTTTTTATTTTAACAATTTATTTCTAAACATTTATAGATTTTTTAAAATTTTAAATATGAAAATTTATTTATAATAACTAATATTAATTTTAATAAAAATATTACATATTTAATTAACATAATGTTAACAATTTAACTAAAAATTATATAGAATCGATATTGGTAAAAAAAATAAAGGTTAAAGCATATTTTTTGTCTCATAATTTTTGCTTAGGTCTCAATTTAGACTCATAATTTTTTTTGTTGCACTTTTGTTCTCATATATTTTGCTCAGGTTACAGATTTGATCTCATGTTGTACTTTTGGTCTCATATAGGGTCATGTTGTAGAATTAGTCTCATATCTTTTAATTAGATTGTAGAATTGATCCTATTTCTTTGAATCAGATGCATAATTTGTCTAATATCTTTAGGTCAAGTGGGACTGATGGTATAACTTTTTGCAAAAATATGAGACTAATTTTACAATCTGACTAAAAGATATGAGACCAAAAGTGATATGAGACTACATTTGCAACTTGAACAAAGATATGGGACCAAAAGTGTAACAAGAAAAAGTTATGGGACCAAAGTGAGACTTGAGCAAAAGTTATGAGACTGAAAGTACACTTTCACCAATAAATTATGAAGTATGAAGTACCAAATTAAGAAATAGTTTAAAGGGTCAATTTGGTCCTAAATGTATGCCCTAATGTTCATTTTGGTCCCAACTATTGAATATGGCTTGTTTCAACTTCAAACATGACGAGTTTAGAGCTACGTATTGTTCTCGAAGAGTACTTTCTCTATCTAGTTGGGGCCGTAAGCAAATGACGTCAAATCGGTCCTGAAAGTAGACCTTTCGTTTTATGGTCAAACAAACAAAGTTGATTATATTTCTCTCGTTTCAAATTCGAATGCGACGAATTCAGAGTTACGAGTCCCTCTTAACAATTACTTTAAAATTGAATAGAGAGACGAGAGGAATATGACCAAATTCAATAGTTTGGGACCAAAATGAAACATTTTACCAATATTTAGGACCAAAATGAATCATTTTGCCAACATTTAGGACCAATTTGAACATTTTGAAACATAATGGACCAAAATGAACATTAGGTCATACTTTTAGGACCAAAATGAACTTTGACCTAAGAAATATGTAATATACAAACTTATTTAGGCCTGCATGGGAAGCTTCAAATCCTAATCCTATCTCATTCAATCATCATCTCATCTTAGGATTGGATAAACAGTACTGGTTAGGTGTTTTTTGGAACCTCCATCTCATCCACATCATCATCTCATTCACAACATCATCTCTTTTTCTCTTACAATTACTAATCTATCCATACTTATACACCTATAATTACCTATACTTTAATACAAATAAAAAAAAACTAGACAAAATAGTAATTTTACATGCCCTCATTTATTACACTTATAATTTTCTCTCTCTANTCTCTCTTTATCAAATCAAAAATTGAATATAAAACTTTGATGTGAAAGTGATTGATGGGGAGAGAGATAAACTGTAAAACTCTATTGCTTGAGCAATACAGTTTTTTATTGAGGAATGATAGAAAATTAATGAAATAGGCATAAAATAAGACAATCTCAGATATTGTATTTTCTTCAGTTTTCGGTTATTCTGGGTTTGGATATGTTCTATATATATGGACAATGGTTCTATCTATAATTTTTTGTCAAATTAAAGGACTCCTAAATCTAATAACGGTAATGTATTGAATGGAAAAAATACAAAATGACCCACGTGTATGTACAGGATGGAAAAATATAGGGATAAAGGGTCAATTTAGTCCTAAATGTATGCCTTAATATTCATTTTGGTCCATTATATTTCAAAATATTCAAATTGCTCCTAAATATTTGCAAAATGTTTCATTTTGGTCTCAACTATTGAATATGGCTTGTTTAGAGCTACGTATTGTTCCCAAAGAATACTTTCTCTATTTGGTTGGACCAAAACGAAACATTTTACCAGTATTTAGGACCAAAATGAATCATTTTGCCAACATTTAGGACCAATATGAACATTTTGAAACATAATGGACCAAATGAATATTAGGGCATACATTTTGGATCAAAATGAACCATTTACCAAACATTTTTGTGTTGTTTTGTTATTTGCATTATAGTCCTCAAACTATTCTTTGTTATTTTTTTTCGTTGGATTTCACAAATAGATCCGATTATTGATGACTGAGATTTCGTGTAAGCCCCAAGTTATCATTTACACATGTTAGGGATTGATTAATAGGACCGGTACAAATTTATGGACCAAATTGTATTCTTAAAAATAATTCCAATATTATTTTCATTTTGGCCCATCATCTCATCCACTTGGATTGACCTCTAACCCTTCATCCAAAATTTTCTCATCCTCACGCTTTCCAATACAATATCACACTTTCCAATATCATCTCATCTTAGGGTGCGTTTGGATGGGGAGGTTAAGTTAAAGGAGGATAAAGGAATGGGGGAGGTAATAAAGGAGAGGTAAATAATTTGTATTATAAAGGAGGTTTTTAATAAATGTTGTTTGGGAAAATGAGAGATAAAGGAGGAATTATGATGTGAAATTATTTTAAAGGGTATGTAATGATTGTGGTGAGTTGAAATAATTGTATTGGTATTTTAAATTTGTATAGGGGTAAAAATGGTAAAAATAAAGGAGGATAAATGAGTGGTTATTTTTTTTTGGGTTTTGGTGTTAAAAAAGTAGTATGAGTAATGATTGCCTCGAAATTTGTGCTAAAGGAGGAAGTTAATAAAATAGATTTTTGGAGTGGTAAGATAAAGGAGGATGAAGGTGTGAATGTGAGACCAAAATGTAATTTTTGAGTAGTGAATTGTAAAATTTTGGGGACTAGACTATATATTTTTCCTGTTTACCGTCTTTTAATTTTATTTTAAAATTTTGATACTACAAAAAATATTACCCATGTATATAATATAGGAGGGACCAAAATGTATATTTTCTAGGGTATGAATTATGTATTTTTCAAAATTTTCTTCTTCAGTAGTTGCAGAACCAAAAATATTAGCCATATACTGAATGATGGACCAATATGTATCTTTTTTGGGTAAATTAGACGGTGGTACCCTGTGGTTTGACCCTATTTCAATTTGGTACCCTGTAGTTTGAAACCTGACACTTTGGTACCCTTTGGAGCTATTTTGTAATTTTAACCATAACAAATTTACATAAATTACCAATTGACCCAAAAGTTTTTCAAAAAAGTACAAATAGGTCCCTGGATACATATTATTTAGAGACTAAAATGAGAACTTTATAGTTTTGGATAAATATACAAATAGGTCCCTCAAAAATTACCAATTGACCCTGTGGTTTGAATTTTGTTTTTATATTTTTGAGGGACCTATTTGTATATGTATTATTCATATTCTCCCAAACAGACCCTTAAATTTTAGTTTAAAAAAAAAATTGAAGCGTCATCTAGGCAAACAAAAAATTTGAAGACGAGTGTGGAGAGGCCAGTCTAGTTCCACAAATCACAAGTATGTGTATATGTTAGTTTGTTCGGTGACTATCTTCTTTTGATTCATTTTCTGCTAAACTCGTATCAAATCATATAGTAAATAGTAAAATACTCTTCCTTCGCTTGAGCCCTAGCAACAACGTGCATTAGTTTCTCCTTCACTCTCTAAAATTCGAGCTTCTTCTTCTTCTTCTTCTTCTTCTTCTTCTTCTTCTTTTCCCCATTTTTTCAAGCCATCTTCCTCCGTATGCTGTGCGTGAACGAGCTTTGAGAGGCTGAATATGGAAGCTTAATATCATCGAGAATCTGGTAGTGCTAAATTATTTCGCACCCTTTTGCAATCTGGGTTTATTTATTTTTTTTTGACCCCCTTTGTTCTAGGAAAAAATAGCTGCCGAATTTCTGGGTTTAATGTGGATATAAAGTGATTGCCAGTTTAGGTCATTGTATTGTTTATATTGAATTTATCTTTTTGGTTTGTTTATTATTGAATTCTTGCGTCTTTATAGTTAGTTTCTGTTTCCTCCGCAAAGGGAAATAGACAGAAGATAAAAAGCTACTAGTTTTCTGGGTTTAATGTGGAATTCCGGATAGAAAGTAATTGCAAGTTTGGGCCATTGTATTGTTTATATTAGTGGTTCCTTGAATTTGTCTTTTTGGTTAGTTTGATATTAAATTCTTGCGTCTTTTTAGTTAGTTTCTGTTTCCTCTGCATAGGGAAATAGATAGAAGATACAAAGCTGCTACTTTTTTGGGTTTAATGTGGATGAAAATTAACTGCAAATTTGGGCCATTGTATTATTTATATTATTGGTTCTTTGAATTTATCTTTTTGGTTTGTTTGTTCTTGAATTCTTGCGTCTTTTTAGGTAGTTTCTGTTTCCTCTACAAAGGGAACTAGAAAGAAGATAGAGGATAGAAGACAGAAGATTTCACGAGAACTTCATATGATCTTCCAGAATCTGTTGTGAACTGTATAAAGATCCCATTCTCATCCTACTCACTCTAACAGTGTCAAACAATCCATAACAACTCCTACCGACTAATCTAACTTCTGAATCTAGCCATTTATTCTTCACTCTTCAGTATGTATCACTTTCTTATTCTATGACTCCTGTATTGGGTTTGACGTAGGTGTTGTTATTATTATCTGTTTATTCTTTATGTATTAAGGCGTTGTGTGTAAGTGTTTGCCTGAGCCCATCAATGTTCATAATTGAAACTAGCAATGACTTTGTTATACTTTTGCTATAAAGGAACAAGTCCAAATGCACAAAAGCGGCCTTGTTCAAGCACAAGTGATTATAATAAACTAAGAAAGACTTCTGATTTCATTTTAATTTCCCAAAAACTTGAAAAAAAAATTTTGGCTGACGTAACTTTAAAAAATAGAAAAAGGAAGGAAAAAATCTATAACTATTTGTTGACTATTTGTTTGTCCCTCACACAGAACACACTATATTTTATGTTCGATTGTTGGAGACTTGAATCATTTTTCAGCCACCATGGTTCTTTACATCTTTTATCTTTTCAAGTCACCTGCAATGATTATGAATTGAGAGCATGCAGGTGTGCATTATGTTGCATCAGTGATTGTTTGATTTCTTCCCAAAAGTAGGGGATTTTGTGATGTATTAATGAGTTGTGATATAGACCATACATGTTTATTTTGTTTCCATGTTGGAATCATTCTTTTGCATTATGGTTTTGATGATTTCTTGCACCATTTTCAATTACAGGGAGGTTGGAAGCGAAAATTTCACATGCTTAAAGGTCAGATAATATGAAATATTTCTGAGAAATTTTCAAAAAGGATGCCAGGAATACCTGTTGTTGTTCGTGAAACCTCGTATGTTTTCTTTAAGACAAAGCTTGTCCTTTTCATTATACTTTTCGATAGAAGTCGTCTGCATATGTTTTATTGCTCACATAAAATTGGGCCTATTATACTTGAATGATTCCTGCATTTCTTAACTCATGCAACTCATTTGCTTGTCTACTTTTAGTTGAACATACCAATGTGAAAGCACATAAAAAAGAATATGTTAGTATGTTAGAGTCATTTACTATCTACAATCATAATAGAAACTGTGTCTTCTTATGCTTGTTTAAAAAAGAGTTCATTTCTTTTGAATTTCATGTGCTGCAAAATTTTGATGATCATCAAAATTTTACAATTGTTTAACCTTGTTAGGGTTTCTTTTCTTTTTTTTTTGGGGGGGGGGGGGGGGGGG
>QANZ01053478.1:36487-62244 GCA_003254925.1 Chamaecrista fasciculata | reverse complement strand
GGGGGGGGGGGGGGGGGTGTTGGAGGTGACTATTCAAGTGCCATCTTATAGTGCCGATAATGTATTCTGATCAAAGAAGAATTCCATGAATTGAGAAAGTTTAAAAACAATGATATAAAGAGTATTATCTTTGAAGGGAGGTAAAGATTCATTAACAAATTATGTTAATACAATAAGTCCTCCAATCTCATGGAACGTGCACCGGAAACATTCCTTATATTTTGCAATGCATCATAGTGACACCAAGAAGTTAATAATATGCTAAAAGAGTATTAAGGAAAATGATTTTGAATATATTTACATTTACACCAACCAAATGCACCATTTGGTGGCTAAGTGAGTATTAGAATTTGAGAAGCTTATGATAGGGTGAGTTGTAGTTTTTATGAAGGCCTTATATGGAGGAAATGTTTTGATGTGTCAAATGAGGAGGACTGGGATTGTGGCTTTCTCCCATCTTTTGTGTTTTCTGTAATTATAAATGGTGAATATACGTCTTCAGTCTTGGTTTAAGGATTGGTTTTGCAGGTAGGTTGAGGGTCCTCTATCCATGTTAATGTATAATTTGGTTGTTATTGTTTCAACCAGGTGTTCTTGTCAAGGTGTTCTGCTGGTTAATATTTGGACTGTTATTTGCTCTTTTGAAGTAGTTTGGGTTGATATCTTCTATTTTTTTTTCCTTCTCCTGGGAGCAAATCTTGTCGTATGATTTTGTTGAACCTTTAGGGCTTGTTTGGATGATTGGGGAGGGAGGGAGGGGAAGAGATTGAAGGGGAAGGGAAGGGAGGGGAGGGAAAGGTTAAGTCCCAAACTCCTCCCCCTTGTTTGGGAAGTAGCACCTCCTCCAAGAAACCCCAATTTTGGGTATTTGGAATTTTTGGAGGGGGGAGGAGAATAAAGGATTAAAAGTTAATCCCTCATTCTCTTTCCCTCTAATCTTCATCTTTCCAAACAAGGGGTAGAGGTATAAACCTCTCCCCCTCCCTTTCCTTCTCCTTCTTAATCGTCAATCCAAAAATACCCTTATGTGATTTTCTCTTTTCTCTTTTATAAACTTCTTTTGTTCGTAAGAAAAACAAGGGAACTAAGGATTTCTCACTCAGATTTTGAGGATGAAATGGAACCATTTTTTCTTGTCTAAGGATAGAGATTTTTATGGGTTAACTCTCTCCTTGGATGTGCTGTTCCTATTATGTGTATGTATAAAGGCTGTTTAGAAGGATTAGTGTGGGTAGGAAAAGTAGTGAACAACCAGATTTTGAGACAGTATATTGGTAGTGACTTTGAGGTAACACTATAATTGTTAGTCTAGGCTGAGGGTGAGGTTCGATTTTTAAACTATCTTTGCTTATTTGTAATTTTTATAGCTTGGGTTCTTTTTCATGGTGTTCCTTTTATAGGGAATCCTTATTTTTCTTTCTTGATATTTTCTAAGTATTCTAATAAAAGTTCTTTATATCTATATAGGACAGAATGAAAAAAAAAAGGTCCCTTCTATTGACATGTCTATCATTATGCTACCATGGAGGTTTTGGTGGGAGCAAAAAGGGTAAAGTATAGTGGTATGGAGGGATTGTAGATCTCTTTTGTATTGATAACTTTGCCGGTTGTAGTTTTTGTGCACTATTGAGAGCAGGAAATCATATCCTCTTTAATTACTTTCTATTAAATAAATTTCCTGTTTTGTTATTTTTTTTTTTCCGAACGAAAAATTTCTCCTTTTGTTAATAAGATAGAATTGTTAATGTCATTCATAAAAATAGTTTCATACAGGATTGCAGGAGCAACGTCGTCCTGCTTCTATGAGTTATTTGTTTCATCTCACTCTATTTAGACTTATTATTTTTGAAGCTGGTATTGAGTAGTCACGCATCTTGCATGTGATCTCTTACTTCCACTGGTTAAGTTATATATGTCTCGTAATTAATTTGAAAATTATGGTCATATGTTTGTAGCCTCAGTATAAATAACTTGAGGACCAGTCTATTCTACCACCTCATATCCAAGAATTTACCCTAATTCTGTTTCGGCTGCCGCTGCTTGTGATCTTACTCCTTGTCAATCTGGAGCTTGTCGGCCCTTGGTCAGAGAGGTGCTATCGCTTGAGAAACCATCGATCTCTTGGCAAATTCTGAAATATTCTGTAGTGAAACCATCGGATCGAGTGTTTTCTGTACCCATTTCTTTAACCTAGATCTGTCTTGTAGCCGATTCTTCTTTTTTTGTTTCAATCTAGAACTTATCGATCATCAATTAGAGCCTTTTTTTAGATCACAGGTTGTATCGACCAAGACGCGATTGATCTTTTGGCAACTTTGGAAAGTACTGTCATGGAACCATCAGGGTCGGGATATCTTCTTTGTATCGATCAAAGCTTGTTGCTACTTTTTTGCTTTCTTAGTTTCACCTTTCAATTACATATGAATTACTGTTTGATTCATATTTGATTGTCTGTCTGGTATAATAAACGAGCTGTAAATTTACAGGATTAGAAATTGAAATGATGCTAGATGTGGTAGCAAACACTAAGTTGGTTTTTGAGCTAATACGCCTTAAAGATTTGAATGTGTACACTTGCCTTGAGTTCTTAAGTAGCTTCTGTAAATGGGAGACATTTGTATTTTCTCAGGGAACAAGGGTGTGACATAGTTTATTTGTTTGCTTCTGCAGCTGTTCTAGAAGCACAGATCAAATGTGCCGATCAGATTCTCGAGGGCATTTAACTGTGGAAGAGAAGCGTGTTGCAGAAGATAGTCTTACAATTTATTGCAAGCCTGTAGAGCTCTACAATATTATTCAGAAACGTACTCTAAGAAATGTACTACATCTTATTGGCTGTAACTATCTATTATTTTTTTTTTGGTGATAATTATAACTATCTATTATTGAAATCATATATTGTGTGATTATTTATAATTTTTTTCAAGAATAATACATTGCATTAGTCACAAAGTTAATTATATTAATTTTATCAAGCTACTTCGTTTATTAGAGCATCTTTTTGTTTCTATGAATATTTTATTCCTTTCTTATTCCTTTTTTCCCTGTTGTTTTGGTTGTCATAGGAGAATTTGTTACCCTCGTTCTATATACATCCCTTAACCAATTTCTTTCCCTGCATTTTAGTCCCTCAAACTATCATGTCTCCTCTGAAATGTCATTCGATGCTGCTTGCTTTTTATAATTCTAACAGAATACTTGTCTATTTGTAGCCATCATTTTTACAAAGATGTTTGCACTACAGGATAAAGGCCAAGCACAAACGAAGGTAAACATTGTTATATCTAGCCTTCTCCCTTTTTACTTCCATTTCTTCAACAATGCATCTCATTTATATTGTGTATACCCTTGGAGAGAGTTTTATGCTTAGTTAATTTCCTTTTTTTGGAAGTGGAAAAATATTTTTGGGTATATTTGTGATTTCTGACCTCTATGTTGTATTGACTATTTGAACCTTTTGGAATTCAAATTGATACATTAGCATTTCAGATATTTGAGGCTTATGTTTCTTTAGAGGAGAGTCTCTTATGAAAATCTGGAGGGATTGGAAGGCTGATGGGTTTCAACTGTTGGATTTTATTTATACTGAATAATACTGAGAATTCCTCCTATTCAAGTTGCTTAGGAAGAATTCACTGCAAAAAATCAAAACAGTGACAGTCAAACTACATATAGCAAACATTTGTAGTTTTGTACTCAGAACAGAGAAAAGACGGTAAAGCAAACAATAGGGCGCTTGGCATTCAAGAGGTCAGGTTCTCTCCGAAAAGGCAAATCCTTCTGTTGGGTGAGAAATTTCATGTTCCAACGTGCCATTCTGGAGTTTCTTGACCTTCTTCACTTCTTCAGTTTGAACTTTTAATTCCATGTTCTCAGTCAATGAGGAAGGAACTTCCTGTTTTTGGTGATCAACTTTACTGTCTTCATGAGTTGTGAGAGATGGAAATCAGGGTGGGTTGTAGTAGTGGAAGGGGGGTCTGTTTGTAAACCACTTCTCCATATTTGGCTGCATAAGGTCCATAAAGCCTTGCACTCAGCTTCTCATTAGTCTTCTTATCGAGTGCCTTCAACTGGTAAGGTCTCAACATGAGGTAAACCCAATCTCTTGCCTCGAATTGGATGCCCCTTCATCAGCTTGTGCAATCTATAAATTTGGTTTCAGTTCTAATTAAATCAACTTCCTATTCTTGATATGTTCATTAACGAACTTTACAGAAGATGGCGCAGTTCAACATTTTGAATAATGTTGGAGGGTCTCTGCCATAAAGGGCTCGAAATGGAGTCATCTACATAGATCGGTTGTATTGAAAAATAAGATAAATATAAAATCTTATTAGGATTAGGATTTAAGTCTAATTAGGACTTTTGAGTTTAAATGTTTGATTTAGATTAGGATCTGGTATTCAATTTACATTTAATATTACTTAAACCTTGTATTTTGTTACACTTCTCCCTATATATATCTACCTTCACATCATCAATAATATATTAGTAGAATTACTGGTCCATTCTGTTTGTTTTGGTAGCTGTTTGAGATTTTACCAGTGGGGGGAGTTTGGTGGTTGTCTCATTTGGATCCACTAGACGTTGTAGCTCACTCTTGGATGTGCGGAGGTCATTGTTCTCGGTGGTCGTCTGAAACACCATTGGCTGGGGGAGGTCAAGGAAGTTCATTTAGGGGTGGCTTCCCTATTTTTTTTGGTTTGTTTTTACAAGGATTATTGGAAGAAGACACGAGTCTGGGGTCTTTTATGTTCTGTAGTACATTTGTAATGAGTTGGAAATGATTAAGATCTATTTTCCAACTTGAAGGGGAGTGTAGAGAAATAAGATAATGGTAAAATCATATTAGGATTAAGATGTAAGTCTGATTATGATTGGAGTTTAAATATTTGTTTTAGATTTATATTAGGATTTGATATACAGTTTAGAATCTTTAGATTTATTTTATTTAAACCCTTTTGATCAAAGGTAGTTAATTACACTTTTCCTATATATATGTACCTTCATATCATCAATATATCAGTAGAATTTTTTTGGAATCTTATTTTACCATTTGTAACTTGTAAGTGGTGTTAAACCAGTACTCAGCCCAAGTGAGCCATTTGATCCATTCCCTTGGTTTGTCACCCAAAAAGCAAGGGTTCTGTATATTTCCTCAGTTTGGCTTTATATTTCAGTTTGGTAGCCTGAACTATATCACAAGTTGGTGCTGGCTAAGTTGAATAACACTTTCCATTGTTGGCTAATCAAGATCGTCTCTATCTGAGATTGGATTTGGGAAATCCATGTAACTTCTCCAATTCATTGTGAACAGTTCAGCCACATCTTTTGCTGTGAAGGGATGATGGAGTGAAAATATAGGCATACTTAGTCAACTGGTCTACCAGTTGTACTACCATAATCGTATTGAACTTTTGACATTTGAGGAGGTGAATAATGGAGCCCATGCTCATGTCTTCCCAAACATGCTGGGGCATGGGTAATGGTTATAGCCATCTGGTGGGGCTCATGGTTTGGCATTTAGCTTCATAATTTTGCACATCCTGTTGCATCCCCTCCCATGCACATTTTCTGCTAGCCTTTTGTTTGTTCAAAGATACCCCAAATGCCCTGCCAAGGGTGAAGAATGAAACTCTTGAATTAGTTTAGGAATTTGGGTAAAAGCTTCTTTAGGTAGCACCAATTGATATTTGTAGAGTAAACATCCATATTTGAGGCTATAACCTGTTGGTCAGGTCTGACCAGTAGGGATTTGCCTCTTCATTGAGGTTAACTTATCTTCCTTTAGGATCTTTATATCCCAATCTTCTAAGTCTTTGCAATGTCATACTCAGAAAATATTAAGCTCTAACACTTCACACCTCCTAGAAAGCGCATCTGCTACCCTATTTTCCTTGCCAGTTTTGTAGTGAATTTCGAATTTGAAACTCATCAATTTCAAAAGCTATTTTTAATGGGTACAATCCACAACCCACTGTTCTAGCTAGTATTTTAAGGCGTTTTGGTCAGTTTTTATTATAATTTATGCCCCATCAAGTCTATTGGATGATTGAACACTCTACAATTCCCCAATCTTCTAGACCAGAATGTGTCCATCCGCTATCTGGGTCTTTCCTAAATTCTTAGCTTTGGTGGACATAGTTGATGTATGGAATGGGTTCTTTGATACAGGCCCCACTATGAAGCCAATTCTTATTTATGCTAGGAGGTCCAAAGAATAGGCTCAACTCAATATCAATTCTCATTTCTCAGTTAGGATACGTTAGTTTAGTTGCATGTTTCTAATTTCATTTCTACTATTTTCATTTTATGTTATTTATGTTATTTAGGAAGTAGTGGGATCATGTTGAAGGTAGTGGGTAGTTATATAAGCCACTACCATCATAGCTGGTTGGGCAGCAAGGTATTATTATAAATACCCCTGCCATTCTTATGTTACAGATTAGAGAAATATATATCAGACTTTGTCTTTTCTTCCAAGTATTAAGATCCTTAATTACTTGTGGTCTAATTTCCAAGTGTTCAGATTCTGCACTTGTGGTTTATTTTCATGTATCCTATTTGGGGTTCTATCATTTGGTATCAGAGCAAGTTCCGATCCACCATGGGCAACACACGTTTCTACTCTCCATGGTCAGCACCTACTCTCCCTCCATCCTACCAACCACCGTCTCCATTTTTCATGTCCAAGCTTGATTCCATACTCCAACAGTTGTCCAGCCTGCGTGAAGATTTTGTTATTTTAGTGGCTTTACTTAATCTACCCAAATCCAATGAAGCCCCCAATTCTTTTACTGCAGCTCAGCCCAATAACAACTCCAACAGCACCATGTTTGATACATGTGCTCCCTCTTTACCAATACCTATAGAGGTGCTATCAAGTAGCAATGCAATAACACCCAGCCCTTGCCCCAAATCTGCTCTTTCTCCAATGGAGGGTGACGCTGCAAAGGAGTTTGAACTAGGGGAATCAGAAACTAAGGCAGAAGGACATGAAAAGCAACAAGAAGAAGGACTCAAACAACAAGGTTTCCCTAATTCTGTGTTGCAGATGGTATCTCATTCGGATGAACTTAAGGAAAAACAACTTGATTGGGAGTATTGGGTTTTTCTGGAGGGACTACAATTAAATTTTCACCTTGAGGACCAGGTGAATTTTCAAGGGGGGAATATTGATACGGCCCCACTATGAAGCCAATTCTTATTTATGCTAGGAGGCCCAAAGAGTAGGCTCAACTCAATAACAATTCTCATTTCTCAGTTAGGATACGTTAGTTTAGTTGTATGTTCCTGATTTCATTTCTACTATTTTCATTTTATGTTATTTAGGAAGTAGTGGGATCATGTTGAAGGTAGTGGGTAGTTATATATGCCACTACCATCATAGCGTAGTGTTTCCATATTTTTAGGAGTGGTTGGGCAGCAAGGTATTATTATAAATACCCCTGTCATTCTTATGTTACGCATTAGAGAAATATATATCAAACTTTGTTTGTTCTTCCAAGTATTAAGATTTTTAATTACTTGTGGTCTAATTTCCAAGTGTTCAGATTCTGCACTTGTGGTTTATTTTCATTTATCCTATTTGGGGTTCTATCATTTGAGTGGGTTTGTTAATTATGGGTGGGAGATCTTTCTATAAAGGATGAATTGAAATCTTGGTTTAATTCATCAATTAAGGACGAGAGCATAGTGAGTCATGGCTTAGGAAGGTTGGTGGATGATGGTTGAATGAGAATTTTGAAAGGTGTTGTTGGGACTCAGAATCGCAAACTAAGGATGGTGAATTTTAGTGGTTATTGTCAATTAAGGACGGCTATGACTCATCCATGAAGGACAAAGAAATCCTGGTGAGTAGAGGCCGAAGATAGAAGAGCAATGGAATTTTGGTGAGATTGTTTGGAAAGGATGAAGAACAAAGGAATTCTCGGAAGTTTTAATTTGACGTGTCAACCAGGCTCTGATACCATGTTGAAGTATGAAAGAAGGAAGAACTTTTATTACTTGATTAAACATAAATAAAGTTTACAGAAGTTTAAATAAGAAAAAGTAGTATTCCTAATCCTCTTCCTATGAGAAGAAGCTAATAACAACAAATAATATAATTCCTAATATTTTTCAACACCTTTCCTTCCTTTCCTTCTTAAATGATAGTTTATTATGTTTTGATTTGCTTGATTTAATCTAGGAAAAAAAACTCTGATATGCTTGAATTAGCTGTAATTTTTTGTGACTACATTGGATCATGTTATATTGTTTTGCTCCTGCCTTGTTTCTCTCTACTTTACTTAAGCATAAATATCAATTTTGAGATGTTAACGGGTTTAAATAATTTGAATAGAATCCAAATGAAAATCTCGCTGTCGCAAACCATGCCTGAGACCCCAACTGTCTTTCCCTTGTACATCTTTCTGGGAAGACTGGTTTCTGATGTTGGAGTTGCAGAGGTAAGAGTAGTTTCACTTCAGCAGAACTAATTTTTGTGCATAATACCTTAAATCTAATTTACTAATTTATACTTTTTTATTTCTTTCTGTGCTATGAAATGCTATGTTATGAATGGCTCTAAACAAAGTATTCCGCTACATATCGGATCAGTCGGCTTTGTATGTTTCGCAATTGCTCTGGGATTGATGGGGATTCTCAAGTTCAAGCAAACTTTACCCTGCCTGAGGTTAATAAGCTAGCTGTGGAAGCCAGATCTGGCTCACTTGCTATCTTGTTTGTCAGCTTTGGTATGTATATGCTTGTCCAATTTAATTGAGATGAAAGAATCTATATTTACTCAACTCTGATTTTATAAGTTTATTTGCAGTTGAAAACTTGAATTCATCAACTGCAGTCAATTCAAGCAGGGTGCCTATGGATCTAACTTCTTTGACATGTGAGATATGCTTTAGTTTTAAATTTGTGTCATTAAAAAGAATATTGGCCGCATTCATCACCTTGCTATTGAGCCACTTTTTTTAGTTTTTGAAGAATAAAAGGAATATTTTTTCAAAAAAGTGAACTACATGTAAAAGGACAAGAAATCCTCCATAGACAAAATGAACAAAGATGTATAAAAGAAAAACTCTTGTTGAAAGTACTGTGAAAAAGTTGTGGTGGGCTCGTACTTGATTTTGGTGTATTTGGTGAGAATTCAGAAACGAACTCTTGTACTCTAGGGGTGTCTGCTTGCCCAAGGATGTCTTGTTGCATTGGTTTAAGTTTCTGCATGTCTTGTGGCATTGGGTTAAGTTTCTGCCCTCTCTTTAATGCCATTCACACAAGTGTTTAATGTAGTGTCCCAGTCCAATACGCAAGGGATTGTGGCTTTATTGCCTGTTTGTATCTTGTCATCCTCTTTTGTATTGTTCTGTTTTATATAAAAAGTTTGCTGCAGAACCTTGTTGTGTAATGCATTTTATTTTTGTTTCTTTCTGGATTTTAGGCCATGGCTTTTGAAGATTTCCTTCTTCTCTCTTCTTTTTTCCTTTAAAAATTCATCAACAATGTCTTCCAATCTCTTTGAATATTGGTAAGTGAAGACGCTCAATCTAGATTATGAGCTGAACACCAAAGAGATGCCAGACAAGTAAATGCCACTGAAACAAGGGCTTAAGCAATATTCATGAAAGGTTTAAAACATTGCATTTCTCCTTTTTTTTTTTCTCATGAAATTTGTTTTTTTTTCCTTTTTAAATAAAACCTGTAAAGCCATATTCCATAGATCCTTAGGAGTTGTTTGATAAACTTACATCTGGTGCTAATAGGATATAACTTGCAGAGTAGATACTCTAGCAGTCGCATTGTACAAAATGGAGGACTACAGATAATTCCAAACTGCTAAAACATATAAAGCAGATTTAATGGAAAAAGAGCTCCATGTGGGCATCTAATTTAATATCCTAATGTTCTTTAGTGCTACAAATTGTCTTTCAATTGTATTTCATTCTGAACTTGACAGCTACAGCTGGAGAATACTGCTTATATGGAAAAGTATCTTTAGAATCACTTTATATGACGTGGGAGAGTTCTCCAAGTTTTAGTTTGGGACAGCGAGTTGAGATTATGTCAACTGTCAATTTGCTTCCTTGTTTTTTAAAGGTACCTTTCTATAAACTTATGTCTAGCATTGTCTTCCTCCTGCTTCCTTTTGTCTTAGAATCGATTTCAATCCTTCTGATTTCTTCTTTATATTATAGTGTTTGTAATAAATTGCAATATTGTTATTGCAGTCAGATTTTTTAAATGAAGACAAGTGTATCTCCCTTCAAGTTCCCTGTAACTCTGAAAATGTGGTTAGTTCTATCTTAAATCTTACTTATCTACTGTACAAGGTAGTTCATTGCCAAAATACCACGATAGACTTGGATTTTCTCTGGAAAGCTTGTAGTGACTGCTGCTTATTTCTTTTCCATTCTGTGTTTCTTAAGAGTACATCAAAGCAAGTAGAAATCACAATTTCTGCAGAAGAGTTTGGGGGAAAGACAAAATCTACTTATCGTACATATACAAGAACTGAAGTACCATCTTCATCATTATCTCGTATCATTAGGTAAATTTCAAATTTTTCATGGTCATCTTTGTCATGGAATCCATAGGTCTGTGAGTGTTATGGCTTTGATTCTTGTAAGTGTTATCGTCAAGGATCATGTGATTTGGAACTTAAGTTTTTATGTGAAGACAGATGATTGGGCTTTAATGTCTCCTCTAATTTGTCTGTTCTTGTGAAAACGCTTTGGGCTTGAAGTATGGACCAAGCATAATGATACGGGTCCCACTATGAAGCCATTTTTTATTTATGCAAGGAGGCCCAAAGAAAAGGCTTAACTTAATATAATTACCATTCTCAGTTAGGATAGGTTTAGTTAGATGTATGTTTCTGATTTCATTTTTAATATTTTCATTTTATGTTATTTAGGAAGTAGTGGGATAGGCCATGTAGTATGTATTGGGCAGTTTCATATCTTAGTGTTTCTTGAATTTTAGGAGTAGTTGGTTAGCAAAGGTATTTATAAATACCCCTGCTATATTGAAATTATTCTCTCTATTTCCAAGTTTCAGATTCTGAACTTGTGGTCCCAAGTACTAAGATTCTTGTACTTGTGGTTTTTATATTTCTCTCGCAAGAATTTGAAGAGATGTTCTCTAGATTCTGGAGATTATTTCTCTGATTTTGTTCTATCCCTCTCTCCACATTTCCTTAATTATCTCTATTGGGGGTTCTATCACATAAGCTTTACATATCTTATCTTATTTATTTTTTATACAATATAGGAGAAGTGGAAAATGGAGGTTGCTAGGATTGAACTCTTGAATGTGGAAAAATATTTTTTGAGATCCACCTTTTGCAACTGACTGTCATGGTTGTAATATGATTTGTGTTTTTGTACTTATTGGTGGGAATAGACTTTGACAAGATTGCAATGTCTTGACTACAATATGTTGACACAATCATATTTCAGTGGATCAAAATGTTCTTTTGTGAATCCTCTTTTTCTGTAACTTATTGAGTTTATTCTTGGGTTACAAATCAATTTGCTGGTGATTAGAAAAGTAGAAGGATAAAATGACTGAGAAAAGCCTTTGGGAATCAAACACATTTTGTGAATACATCTCCATGTTCTGTAGAATCTTGGCTTTTGGATATCCTCAATGCTTGTAACATTGTCTTTTAATTATATTTAGAGCTTTTGGCAGGATAAGGAGGGTTGAAGTTTATGAAGCTTCTACTTAAACTGTGATTTGGCACCTTTGTAAATCCAGAATTCTCCAGTTTTTAAGAGCTTTTTTTTTTGTTTTCTTAGACTCAATCAGACCTTTTTTTTAATATACTCTGTTTGGAGTTTAGCTCCACGATTTCTTCCAAGCATTTTCCTCAGTAAACATGCTGAGGGATAGTGGAGTACTTTTGTTTCGTAGTTGGTTTGTTTTTGTTTTGTTCTCTTTATTCCGGTATTCAAGGAGGATATCTTGTCCTCCTTTTTAACTTTTCTTCCTCTAAAATCTTATTTACTGAAAAAAGAAAAACGTTGGTAACTGGTTATTGTCATAAAATTTCTATAAAATATTGAGTGTGCTCTACTCTTTAACTCCCGTCTTTTTGATCCAGGTTGAGAGAAGGTAGTGTCATGTTTAATTACAGGTATTATGATAATAAGTTGCAGAGAACAGAAGGTATCGTGGAAGGTTTATTTCTTTTCCCCTTTCTGGTTGATATGCATTCTTTAATTAATTGACCAGTTTAATTATCATCCTTACTTT
This sequence comes from Chamaecrista fasciculata, assembly GCA_003254925.1. Taxonomy (NCBI): domain Eukaryota; kingdom Viridiplantae; phylum Streptophyta; class Magnoliopsida; order Fabales; family Fabaceae; genus Chamaecrista; species Chamaecrista fasciculata. The sequence continues at coordinate 49,992 of QANZ01053478.1, read as the reverse complement.
TTATTAAATGGAACATGGTCTTATTTTGTTTGTCTTATGTTGAACTCAAGATTACACAATTGTTACAAATCTTATTCTTCAAAGCTTCTCTCACCATTTGAGATTTGATATTTAAATTTACATACATATATTGGAATATGGTTATCCCATGTACAAAATTTTCCTATCTTTTAAATGGAATTTTTTTTTTTGGCAGTCACTGCAGATTTCTCCTGTCCGTTCTGTTTGGTTAAATGTGCCAGCTTTCAGGTTGACAATTCTCTTGAGTCTTGGTTGCTCTGGTTTAAGCATATGTTTTCAGTATAATAAGTAGAAATCATTTGTTCCTACCTGTGACATATTGATTATTGACCTTCTTCAGGGTCTAAAATATCACTTGCCCTCATCGCACGATCACTTCAACTTTGAATTTTGGGTCAGTAATCTTCTAATTCCATGCATGCCTTCTAATGACTGAGTTATATTAAACCATCAGTAGTAATGCTTTTATTATTATGCAGCTATCAGATGAATTTCAGGCTGTAAATGTGTCTGTGAAACCTGATGCCTTGAAACCTGAGGTCAGAGCAGCTTGCCCTCAACCCTTTTTATTAAATATCTCATTAGTATGTAATTGGTTATAATTATTCTGTATACGGATAATTTTTTTTGTGTGCACTTTGTTTTTTATTTTTTCTTCTTGTTTGGGAGGGGGGAGGGGTTAGGATTGTTGCTAAGAGGTGTAAGAATCAATAGGGAGTGCAAAAGTTGGGGAGAAGATGAGGAAACCTAACCGAATATGTTATTGAAAGACAGAATATGGTGTTTTTAATACTAGCTGTACACCTCTATTTATACTAACACTATAACCCCACAAAACCTTCTATACCGTTTACTCTCTTCAAGGTGCATTACGATTTACGAGACTATTCCTTAGCTTACCAGTTTCCTATATAAGGAAAATGTTTGCAATATAATCTGTAGTCTTTATAACTGAGAAAATACCATTTAAGGGGCAACTCTAATGGTGTTGCTCTAAAAAATTGAAACATACAGCAGTAGAACAATGGAAAATGTCATATCAGAAACAGAGACTAAATGAAGAAAAACATAATATCACAATGCTAGTCATTTGAGATGGTAGCAATCTCCGACCAAAACTTATCAGAAGAATATGTGATGTTCAGAAAATAAGAAGAGGCTTCTAACCATTTAATGTTTAATATGAACGTCTGATGTGAGGAACTATTTTTATATTTTACTCTGAAAATTTATTGAGAAACTTTTTGACTCCAGTTTGTTGCTGATGGCGTTGACCCCAAATTACAAACATTCTTCTTTTGGTAAGCTAGTTTACTTATTGTGTTTTGAAGTTTCCTTGTTCTTGTATGCCATGCCGAAAAAGTTAACTTATTTATTTTCAGTGCAAAGCCACCTAGGCGCAGAAAAGCAAAGACCTCAGCTTCTAAGAATGGAAAGCGTGTGCATACACTTGTATCAGATTCAGACTTAAATGTAGAAGATACTGAGCTTTTGGAGAATACTGATCGTAAGTGACTTCTTTTCTGATTGCATCAGCAGCTTGAGTTAGTGACCCAATCGATGCTTTAAAATCTCAAAACGGGTCAATATTTAGTAATGAGCACAGGCTTCTTTGGCAGTGTTTCAGCTATCTAATTGGGTTCATGGAAGGCCCAATTACAGCACACATTTCAACAGCCAAGTTTTAAAGTGTGTAAAAGAAATAAAAGAGGGACTGAATCAGGAGCTTATGATCTGTTTTTTTGTAACCTATCCATGATGATGCAGCGCAACAGTTGTGATATGGTGGAACGAGGAGCTTATGCTCTGTTTGTTTCGTCTTTTCACATCTACAAATGCCTTCTCTACTTCTATGCTTTGAAATTGTTGCCTTGCCTACACAAATGTCTCCTAGCCTCTAACTTGGGATGTGATAAGTGAGAGAAATTGTGTGTCTTATTCATGAAAAAGATAGGGTATTTATACAAGAGTTTTCAATCTATTCTAGGAAACAAAATAAATGAGAATAAATATTCAGCTACAATCAATCCCTAATTGCTATACAATCAATTCCTAATTGATATCCTAATTAATATAAATATTCACAACACTCCCCCTCAAGCTGGAGCATATATGTCATAGGCACCAAGCTTGCCACATAGATATTTAATTCGAGGACCTCTGAGAGATTTAGTGAGAATATCTGCCAGCTGATCATTTGAATTAACAAACCGAGTAGCAAGGCATCCGGACTGAATCTTCTCTCTAATAAAGTGACAATCAATTTCAATGTGTTTGGTCCTTTCATAAAACACTGGATTTGAGGCAATGTGCATAGCTGCTTGGTTATCACATACCAGCTCCATTTTGTGTATGTTTCCAAATTTCATCTCTTGAAGAAGTTGTTTCAACCATACTAATTCACAAGTTGCTAAAGCCATAGCCCGATACTCAGCTTCTGCACTTGACCTTGCAACCACATTTTGTTTCTTACTTTTCCAAGAGACTAGGTTACCCCCAATTAAAACGCAATATCCAGATGTGGATCGCCTATCATCTGGTGAACCAGCCCAATCAGCATCTGAAAAGCCAACAATTTGGGAGTTTCCTCTATTTTCATATAATAATCCCTGTCCTGGCGCTCCTTTAATGTAGCGAAGAATCCGAACAACCGCATCCCAATGACTATCACATGGTGATTGTAGAAACTGACTGACTACACTCACAGCAAACGATATGTCTGGACGAGTGATAGTGAGATAATTCAGTTTTCTCACAAGTCTTCGATATCTTTCAGGATTGTTTATCAGCTCCCCCTGTCCTGGATAGAGTCTAACAATCGGATCCATTGGAGTTTCAATTGGTTTGCAATTCATCATGCCAGCCTCTTCTAACAAGTCAAGTGCATACTTCCGTTGTGAAATAGCCACACCAGTACTTGATTGGGCAACCTCAATCCCAGAAAATACTTGAGCTTTCCCAAATCTTTAGTTTGGAAGTGGTTACACAGATGTTGTTTGAGTTGGGCAATACCTTCATCATCATCGCCTGTGATAACAATTTCATCCACATATACGACCATGTAAATGCACTTTCCATTTGCAGTATGGCGAAAGAAGACTGTGTGATCCGCCTCACTGCGAGTCATCCCAAAATCTTGAATTACAGAACTGAATCAGCCAAACCAAGCTCTTGGGGATTGTTTGAGACCGTAAAGAGAGCGGCGAAGTCGGCATACTTTCCCATACTCCCCCTGAGCAACAAATCCAGGTGGTTGCTCCATATAGACTTCTTCTTCTAGTTCACCATGAAGGAAGGCATTCTTAATGTCAAGCTGATAAAGTGGCCAGTGACGAATAGCCGCAATTGATAAGAAGACACGAACCGAAGCAATTTTGGCAACTGGAGAGAAAGTATCACCATAGTCCAAGCCAAAGATTTGGGTGTATCCCTTGGCTACCAAACGAGCTTTGAGTCGTTCAACCTTTCCATCTGGACCAACTTTGACTGCATAGACCCACCGACAACCAACCGGAGACTTTCCAGGAGGAAGAGAAACCAAGTCCCATGTACCATTGGAATGTAAAGCAGACATCTCATCAAGCATGGCTTGCCTCCACCCAGGATGTGCAAGAGCTTCATCTGTAGTCTTAGGAATAGAAACAGAGTCCAAAGAAGACACAAAGGCATAATATGGAGTAGACAAACGATGATAGCTCAAGAAATTATAAACAGGATGAGGATTACGAGTGGAACGAATACCTTTATGAATGGCAATCGGAGGACTTTCTGGTGGAGGTTGGATCGGAGCAACGAGTGGAGCCGACAAAGGTTGTGAGTCAGAAGGAGGACCTGTGGTGTCGGGACGCGGGCGGCGATGATATGTCTGAAGAGGAGGACTAGGTGGTTCCTGGAGTGAAGGTTCTGGGAGAACAGGAAGGACTTCAGTCACAGGAGGACTAGAAGACACAGGTGACTCGAAGAATGGAGTAGACTCAAAGAAGGTCACATCAGGAGAGGTGAAACACCTTTGAGTTGCTGGACAATAACATCGGTAGCCCTTTTGGAGTCGAGCATAGCCGAGAAAAATACACTTGATGGATTTGGCCGTGAGTTTATCTTTTCCTGGGGTTAGATCATGCACAAAACAAACACAACCAAAGACACGAGGAGGAAGATGATAAAGAGGATCAGTAGGAAACAACAAGGAATGAGGGATTTGATTATTTAAAGTTGATGAAGGCATGCGATTGATCAGGTAACATGCAGTGAGAACTGCGTCACTCCAAAATTTGGTAGGGACATTATTATGAATAAGTAAAGTGCGAGCTGTTTCAATAAGGTGACGATTCTTACGTTCGGCTATCCCATTTTGTTGTGGGGTATAAGGACAAGATGTCTGATGTAGAATTCCCTGAGAGGTCATAAAGGTCTTAAAGGGTGTAGACAAATACTCCTTAGCATTATCAGAACGCAAGATAGAAACAGAAGTGTTAAACTGAGTTTTGATTTCAGCACAAAAACTTTGGAAGATATCAAAAACCTCAGAACGAGATTTCATCAAATACAACCATGTACAACGAGAGTAATCATCAATAAAGGTTACGAAGTACTGAAAACCAAAAACAGAAGGCACACGACTAGGACCCCAAACATCAGAGTGAACAAGTTGAAAGGGTGAGGTGGATCGACTATTGAGATTACCAGAGAAGGAAGAACGTGTGTGTTTACCCAATTGACACGACTCACACGGGAGGGAAGACAAGGTAGAAAGAGAGGCATCCATTTGGCGAAGTTTAGAAACGCTTGGATGTCCTAGACGATTGTGAAGAAGTGACGGATAACTACTGGATGGGCATGCAACTGGAGATGTAACAGGTGAAAGATGATACAATCTTTCTGATTCACGGCCTATGCCAATCATCCGACCCGTACTACGATCCTGGATAGAAACACATTTATTAGCAAAGGTAATAGAACAATTGTGAGAACGAATTAATTTGCTAACAGAGATAAGATTGAAGGGAGATTCTGGAACATAAAGAACAAAATCAACAAATAAGGAAGGAAGAATTTGAGCTTGACCAATTCCTGTAGCAATAGTTTTACAACCATTGGCTATAGTAATGGAAGGAAGAGAAGAGGAATTAGAAATATGGGTGAACAAATGTTTATTACCAGAGATATGTTCAGAGGCACCCGAGTCAAGAATCCAAGGACCAATGTCAGGAGAATGAGTAAGGCAAGCAGTTACATTACCAATGTAGGCAATTGAGGTAGTCATAGATGATGAACACGCCATTAAGAAAGAGAAGACCAACACAAGTATGAGATATTGGCAAACAAACTCCAGAAATGAGACCAGAAGAGGCCGGCGAGCACGGCGACGTCGAGAACGGCGGAATCTGGTGCCGGAAACGGCGTCACGCGCCGGCGCGTAAACTTTTCGGCGAACTGTCGGGCGGCGCGTGGGGGCGTGTACGACGACGGACGGCGACAGGGAAAGGTGGGTTTTGACGGTCGGAACCTTTTGAAGACGGTGGTGGGGCGCGTGTTCCAAGAAAAGCCCGACAAAGACCGGTTTCAGCGTGGTGCAGTGATGATAGTAGAAAACCCTAATGAAGGTGAAGGCTGGAATGACACACAGCCGTACAAAAAACCCTAAATACTGATGGCTGGAATGAAACACAGCCTCAAAATGCCCTACTGGAATGAAACACAGTAGTGGGAAGAGAGAAAAAGAAAATGATGGCTAGAAAGAAAAGAGAAACTAGTGGAGGATCACAATAGGCTCTGATACCATGATAAGTGAGAGAAATTGTGTGTCTTATTCATGAAAAAGATAGGGTATTTATACAAGAGTTTTCAATCTATTCTAGGAAACAAAATAAATGAGAATAAATATTCAACTACAATCAATCCCTAATTGCTATACAATCAATTCCTAATTGATATCCTAATTAATATAAATATTCACAACAGGATGTAACAACTGGGAAGCTTCTCCTACCATAAAAATGGAGTTGATTACTCCTGGATGTTCTTTAACCATCAATCAAAAGCACAGCCTCTTCCATCTTCCTTAAAATTTTCATTTCAATACCTAATTTGTTGACATCCTCGTCTATCTCAAAAACATTGTAAAAGGCTAACATACAATGCTACTTCTAATTAACCCCTCTAGTAAAGAGATGATATTGAACCATAATTTAATAAATATGACCTTTTTAACACAATGTCATCCTTACCACATTAATTTGAGCATAGCATTGCACAAACGATAGTAAGTCCTCTTAGTTTAATATTGATATTCATAGTAATAACCTCGTTTGGCCTTGACCTGGGCTATTCTACTACCAAGGCATCGATTGTCATTGCAATAACTACTTTATTTTCCTATTAAAATAGAAAAAAATATTATCTAGAAGGTAGTATATCCTACTAAAGAAAATAATACACTGATACACTTGCTTGGGCATATGGATAAATCTTTGCTAGGTTTTGAGATCCACATTTTTACTGTTTCTGACATTTACATTTGCAATTACTGTAGCATTAATGATGCTTTTACCTTGCAGGGGTTTCAAAAGCAATGAGGCTATCTCGTTTAGACCCAGACTATAACCAATCAACATCTGAAAATAATATTGGGACATCTGCTGCACAGTTTGCGAAGACTAGAAAGTCATCTGTTGAGCTTTCTGACACTCGAAAGTATGTACTTCTGACCTAATTGTTCAATACTTCAATGTAACTAGAAAAATGTTCCTTCCCAAGTTCCAGTCTGATTGTCTTGTCCAGTCCAATTTTAAAGACAGTAAATACGATTAATCATGGGCCTTCAGTAGAACCATAATTTTTTGAGTTTAAATGATCTTTGAAAGATATTGTAGATGAGTTTGCAATTTAGCATTGTCTGCCTGCCATACAATTTGTGGATACTCAACTTTATTAGTATAGCAGCTACACTCATTCGTAACTTGCAGTTTATATTATTATAAATTGATCAGGTAAATATTGTGTACAACATATCTGCATATATGATAGATGGACTAGTTTTGACATCTAACGAGTTATTTGAGATTATAGTCTTTCCATATCTTGATGGAGTTCAAATTACATGTGATTATTAGATATACATAAAACTTGGCGAACATACCTTTGATATTATTGTCAAAAATCTTTCAGTACTGGCCTCCTGAAGAAGCGGCAGTTTTTTCACTCTCATAGAGCTCAGGTGAGGAATGACTGACTTTAATATATATGTTACTTTTGTTTCCTCTAACTGTTTGCTTTGCTGTTAAGTTATTTGTTAATCATGCATTGGACCCTTTTTGTTTTTTGCAAATATTTCATTTGGTTATCTATTCAATAAGATTACTAGCTTATTCTTTACAGCATTGACCAGTGTGATTGTTATATTAATGTGCATAAGTAAACTGATAAGTAGCTAGAGAAAGATAACTAACTCTGTAAAGTTGGGGTAGTCTTAAAGCTAGAGTAGGGAAGGTTTCTGATTGGCGAAAATGTAAACGGGGATTCCTCGATATAAAATGTTTTAGGACTGGATAGAGGAAAGCAGAAGATTCCTATATTTGAGGATGAGAGAATAAAGAAAAATATTAAAGATACAAGTATACAGAAATTAGAGGTACGCTTGAAAGACAAACCCTGAATGTGTACACCCACTCAGTCTGGTTAAATCTAGATTTATCGTTTGGTAATTGACGTCACTAACCCAAATGGAAAGAGGGGGAAGAGGTGGAGTGGAGTGATGTGATGTGATGAGACTGTTTTTGTTAGATGTTGGGCTGGGCTAGCTATTTGATGCCATTTGGGGTTATTAAAGCATAAATAAACTTGAAACTTAAGAAAAATTTTGAGAAGGAAAAAATTTATGACTTGATTATTATTAAACCTATGAATTGAAAGATAGGGGGAAGAGGTGGAATGGAAAGACCTGACTATTTGTTTTGTTAGATGTTGGGCTGGGCTATCTATTTTATGTCATTTGGGTTATTCAAACATATAAATAAACTTGAAACTGAAGAAAAATTTTGAGAAGGAAAAAATTTATCTCTCAATTATTATTAAACCTATATGTTAATAAACAAACATGAAATAGATTTAAGTTCCAACCATACTTGTGTTATATATTTTTTCTTAAATTAGCATATCCCTATTCCCTTTAAGTATTTCCTTATCTGCTTATCTCATAAAAAATCTTCGCCCTGTATATTTCTCAATGGCCCATTAGTGAATGACCTTTGGAGTATTCTTTTTGGTATTATCAGAGGAAGTCGGGTCTATCCTGGTTCTTTGGATCAGTGTCTCCCAAATTGATTAACAGGGTTTGGTGAAAAGTAGGAAATAGAGCTGTGGCAATGTGCAGTTTCTGGGTTGTGGCTTGTTTTGTCGGAGAGGACTGTCCTACATCTTGCATTACATATCTGCCTTTAAGTATTGTATAAGATAAAATTGTGCATATGGCTTCTTACTGCTGTGTGAATGAATATTTTTTATTTTTTTATTTTTATTTGTTGTTTTTGATCTTGGTGCAACATAAAACTGATGCATAATGAGGGCATGCACTTAGGTAGGATCATTATAATTGATGGTTGCTGTATTTCTGCTTAGTGTATTTACTTTTATCAGTTTTATTTTTAGTAAATTTCTTGGTTTCTATGAACCGTGATTACCTGGAGGTTGAACTATGTTCTTATTGATCAGTCATAGTCCTGTTTCCCCCTAAAAAATTCTTTTTGATGATATCTGAATTAGATGGTTAAATTTTATTTCAATCATATGTCTGATAGATTTTTTACTCATCCTTCTTCTCTTTTGCTTGAAAGCCAATGGCACTTGAACAAGTTCTATCAGATCAAGATAGTGAAGATGAAGTTGATGATGATGTTAGAGATTTGGAAGACCGAAGGGTATGTTAAATCATATAGAAGTTGATTTTTTTGGTGTCAGTTTGTATATATCAAATATCTTATTGTGATTGTTGTTGAAGTTGAACAAGAAAACTCTCTTTTAGCTGTTATATTATTCAATGATTATCTAGAAGTTAGAGATTGACTTCTTGGTTGTCTTCATGAAGATTTATCTGCAGGGCTCAATTTCTAGATACTTCCATTGAATTAGACTGTAACAAACTAAATGCCATATGGATTAAATCACAACATCTTGCTCACTTCAATATGATTTTTATTAGGAAGCTTTACCATTTATGATTCTTTGTATAAGATTTCAACCTAGGTATGGTATTGTGCAGATGCTTGATAATTTTGTTGATGTGACCAAAGATGAGAAGCAAATAATGCATATGTGGAACTCCTTTGTCCGGAAACAGCGGTAATAAGTTCTTTTCATTTAGGTTCAAATTATCTTGCTGTCACTACTCACTAGTATACTCAATGCTCAATGTGCCTTTGAGCTGTAGAAAGTTGATTTGCTTTGTCCTTTCCGATTCTTACTTCCTAGATTCTAATCTTTTCTTCTTGTGACAGTGTTCTGGCAGATGGCCACATTCCATGGGCCTGTGAGGCTTTCTCAAAAAAGCATGGCCTTGAGCTTGTCCAAAACCCTGAACTGACTTGGTAACTATCATTTCGTGTTTGAGGTGTTTGTATATTTAATATCTACATATAATTTTTGTTTTTCTCATTCCTTAGTGAACTTTGTTGTAGATCAAGATTAATTTTTAGCTAGAATAAAGTTATATGCGTAGCATTCGCGCATATATGGTGGAAGTACCAGTTCTGTTGTTTTTCTTTCTAGCCCATCTCATGAGAAAATGTTTGTCATGGCACTTTTTGGTGATTCTGATTTAGGTGCTTTTCATTTAAAGTCAACCTTAGTTCAATATATTATGAATAAAGGATGTCTAGAATTTTGTCATTGTTGTTACTTTTAGAGTAAATTAGTGGTTTGGTCCCTAAAAGATTGCAAATGTCTTAATTTAGTCATTGAAAAATGAAATTATACGATTTAGTCCTTAAAAGATGCAATTACAATTAATTTGATCCTTCTGTTAAGGATACCAATTGAATTTTAATGACAAAGTGGATGTAGTTTTAAATTTTGTTAAAATTACAAAAGGACCAAATTGATTGTAATTATATATTTAAGAGAAGAAAAGAGAAGAAAGGAGCAGAACATATATTTTAAATATGGTTTGGTTTTGGTGACAATGTTTGTCCCACATGAGCATCATTTGTGGCTATATAGAGTAAAATGTCATCTACCATGTTCATATGGAAATAATAATAAAACTCGATTTACGCAGGTCTTGGAGGCTCCTTATGATCAAACTTTGGAATCATGGTCTTCTAGATGCACGTGTTATGAATGAGTGTAATATTATTCTTGAACAATACCAGAAGCAAGATTCAGATCCTAAAAGCTAAAGGAATGTCCAGTTTTGTTTTGTATCTATTTTAAATGAAGCCAAACTGATGGCCCCAATGAAAAAGCAATTTCTTATGAACTAAAATTGCTGTCATCTTGTGGAATTTTCTTCTTTCCTTTATTTGTTCCCAGTTGTACTGTTATGCCCATCATCTTTCATTGTACAATGAACTTCTTAAATGCTTAAAGTTTCATACTTTACTGCTTGAGACTGATGAGGCAGATGCAAAAGCGAATTGACTGTGTAATTGGCCTTTACATGATTTACTTTTGTGTTGGAAATCCTGCAGATTTTTCACTCCTTTCATGAGTTTTTGGTTAATCATTTAAGTTTCAATTCACGCTTACATGAAAAAATTGTGGGTTGCTTGTGTTTTCTTGATCAGGTGTGTTAGGAATCCTGGTGATTTTTCACTTCTTTCATACTCTGAAAGTTCAATTGACTAGTTTGACATTCTCTTGTGATGTTGCTTCTTGCATGATTTGTTGTATTGGGTGGTCTGTCCGTAAGACGATTTGATACTGTTAGTAGTACTGCCTCAGCTTCCTTGTCGAGTGTAGTAGGACGAACAAGAGTTTCTCAAGTTTTGTGATAGCCTGCTAGAGTTTTGTTTGTAAAGTAGATTGGTTGTCAATATGCACGCTTTAGGTCTCACATTTTTTTTAGGGTAAATTACACTTCGGTACCCTGTGGTTTGAAACTTGACACTTTGGTATCCTGTGGTATTCTCCATTAACACTTTGGTACCCTTTAGAGCTATTTTGTAATTTTAACCATAACAAATTTTTCAAAAATTACATATTGACCCCAAAAAGTTTCAAAAAATTACAAATAGATCCCTGGAAACATATTATCTAGGGACTAAAATGGAAACTATAAAAACTTTTTGGGGTCAATATGTAATTTTTGCAAAATTTGTTATGGTTAAAATTACAAAATAGCTCCAAAGGGTACCAAAGTGTTAATGGAGAATACTTCAGGGTACCAAAGTGTCAGGTTTCAAACCACAGGGTACCAAAGTGAAATAGGGTCAAACCACAGGGTACCAAAGTGTAATTTACCCTTTTTTTTAATATCATATTGTGTATGTGGATGTTAAACATTTAAGGTCAATATATTTCTCCATCCTTAAAAGGAAATTTCATATCAGTCCTTAATATTTTTAAAGTCATATATTGGTCCTTTATCTTAAAATTGTTTTGTTTTCATCCTTAATGTTTCCAAAACGTTCCATATTGGTCCTCGATATATAAAAAGAATTTAGTATTGGGCTTCAATAGTTACTCAATTTTCACCCTAAATACAACTTAAAATATCTTAAGTTGAAATTTTTTTTCTCCAAAACTCTACTAGGACTCTCATGTTCTGGAGGTCAATTATAACTCTCACAATAGTAGCATACACGGCATCTCCTAATAGTAGATGAATGAGATTGTGAGGATAACAATATTTGCAAAGAAGGATTGCAAAAATGGCACAAGAATTCACCACCATTCATCAATTGCATCAATTAACTTAAAGAGGAAACTTACATTATGGTCCTTGAATTGTTACTGAGTCAACGATTTAGTCCTTGAATTGTAGGGAAATGAGTCAGTCCCTAAATTTTATTTTACACTACTGCCAACCTTTTAGTCCCTAAATTATAAGAAAATACGAATCAGTCCTTGAATTTTACATCGCCGTCAACCTTTTGGTCCTTGGGCTGGTTCGAATTTTCTACAATTCAGGGACCAAAAAGTTGACAATGATGTAAAATTCAGAAACTGATTCATACTTTCCTATAATTGAAGGACCAAAAAGTTGACAGTGGTGTAAAATTCATGGATTGGTTCATATTTTTTTACAATTCAGGGACCAAAAGGTTGACGGTGGTGTAAAATTCAAGGACTGATTCGTATTTTCTAACAATACAGGAACTAAATTGTTGACTCAGTAACAATTCAAGTACCAAAAAGTAGGTTATCACTAACTTAAACTAATAAATATTGCAAAAGTTACAATGATCCAAAGGTTGAAGAACGAGGGATGAAGTGAATTGGAACCCTAAATTGATTTGGGGATGGAGGTAAGAAATTTATTGAAGCAAAGTATTTCAACTACCAGGGACACATCACTTACTGCTTGTTGGAAAGAAAAATATTACAACTAAGAAATTCTCTATGGCCACGTCATTTTTAACGGAGAAAAATGGATGAAAATGACGTAGGACTAACGATAAAACTTAAAAAATATTAGAGATCAAAATAGAACCAAAATAAAATTCAAGTCAACTTTTAGGGACTAAAATGAGGCTTTGTCGATCTCTTTTGACAATTTTTCTATTCGTTATTGGGAGTGGTAAATTTTGAAATTTATAATTTTTACTACATGACTTATGAGCTTGTGATGTAATATATATTATATATTGGTCAAAATATCATTTTAGTCTCAAATGTTTGTCTTAATTTTTGTTTTGATCCCTAAAGTCTTTTTAGTTTCATTTTGGTACTTAATATTTCTTTAAAATTCTATCGTTGGTCCTTGGACACTATTGGTCTCATATATGTTGTTCAGTTTTCAATTTGGTCATATATTTTTTTCTGTTGCACTTTTGATCTCATTTATTTGCAAATGTCTCAATTTGATCCCATAGAAGAAGGCGATAAATGATCCATAGAAGCTTTTTTTATTACACCATGAATGAAAAATACTCTTAACAATTATGCTATTTTCTTTAAAAGTATATCATATCTCTTTATTATTTGTCATCTTTTGATTGTTTAATCAAATATTTTAACCAAATATACTATGTAAAATCATTGGACCCTCTTTTAAACTAAATTCCTTCAAAACTTGGTCCCTAAGTTTTTCAAAACTTGGCATTCAAACGTTTTCCATCCATTTTTCTATTAAAAAAAACAAAATTGATTTTTAACTTCTAAAAGTTTGAATTTTTGGATTAAGGACCTTTTTCTCATAATAAAACCAAAATGTAAGAAAGAAAATACAACTAGGGGTTTTAGTTATTTCACACAAAAAAGACAATCTCTCTCTCTCTCTCTCTCTCTCTCTCTCTCTCTCTCTCTCTCTCTCTCTCTCTCTCTCTCTC